>JARQOC010000006.1:360155858-360220369 GCA_033576535.1 Allobates femoralis
GGATACTGTCAGTGGTATGTTTTTCTACGTAGCGCCACTGCTCCCATCCAGAGAGGGGGCGGCCATGCCGGGTGAATGCTTCGAGACTCATACAAGTAGCTCGCATGTCACTTTGACGGGGTGTTTCCAGCCTTAATAAAACTAAACTAATAATGCATGAACAGTTGCACCATTTATGCATTTATTGAGAAGAATAAGTAAATATCCACAGAGTTAAGCAAAAAAGTAAACTGTACTGAATCCCTCATGCACAAGAGTAATTGGCAAAGCAATGTGCTCCTGTGTTCTCTATGAGAGAACTGCTGCCAGACTCCTCGGCAGTGGCCTTTCATTGAGTGAAAAGTTCAGCTATTGGAAAACCAACATGCCAGATGCTTTTTTACTCCACCACCAATCGAGGGAGGCAGGGAGGTGCCCATACAGATTAGATTGTCAGCTGATATGGATTGACCAACTTTAGGCTAATGTGAATGGTGGCCTTCAGTAAACTACCGATTTAATTATTTCAATTTGTTTCAAATAAGGAGATGAGATAGGTAATGTTGATTTCACAATTTCTTCGACCATTAAATAAAGGCACCAATGCCTGGTTACTGACAAATCTGTTTTTGATTTTTTTTTCTCTGGATTTAGTAGTGAGAACCACGCCTCGAGGCAAACAACTTTAAGTAGACTTATTATTATATATTATAAAGAGGTACATGAGGCTGTAAAGGGAAAGAAAACCACCCGAAAAGCACAAAAGTCAATGTAGAAAAAGGTGAGAAAAGGGTAACAGGAAAAGATGTAATGAAGAGTTTAAAAACCGCAAAAACCTCTGTTCATATCTTTATCATTAGAAAAACACTGAATAAGAATAGTATATATGGAGGACACCACTAAGAAAGTTGATGCTGCACAACAAAAAATGTGACGCGTTTTTGAAGTTTGTCCAAGATCACTTCTTTCTTCCAGAATGTAAAATTTTCTATGTTAATATTGAAATGGAAAAAAAATGGATTATGCAAAAAAATACTGCATGCCAACACCAATGCTTTATCTCAAGGTGATTTGGGGCTGCTTTGCTGCCTCGCGGTCTATAGTAGATTCCTTGAGATTATCAAAGGGAACATTATTTCAGGAGAATTTAACGGCAGTGGTGGATGACCTCAAATGGAAGAGATGTTGGGTAATGCAATGAGACAATGGTCTAAAACGCACAAGTAAATCTACTATTAGGCTACATTCACACATTGCGCATTTTTGCATGCTCTTTTGCGCGCGCTTTCAAAAATGCGCAATGTGTGTCTATGTCTGCCGGCAAAGTGAATGTGAAATTCATTTTGCCGTGCAGACAGTGCGTAAATACACGCAGCGCTTTTATGGGAGAAAGCACGGGCATAAAAAGAATGACCATGTCAATTCTTTACACACCTGGGCCCGCGCTTTCTCCCATAGGGCCCATTATCCCCTCTGGAATTGCACATCGCCGTTCACACAATGCGCAAATCCAGCGGGAATATGCCGGCGCTAATTTCACACAGGGGATAAAGAATCCTGTTCCTCCTCCCCTGTGTGACATCTGTGACAGTTCATCTGGGTTTCGCAGTGTATTAATATACACTACGAAACCCAAATTAAAGTAAGCCAAATGTGTGAAAAATAATAAAAATTGAATACTTACCTCTCCACCGGGTGTTCTGGTTACCGGGAGCCAGAGATCCTCCACAGGTACTGTCCTTCCAGGGCCTGTGATCGCTGATTGGCCGCTCGCGGTCATGTGATATGTGATGTGTTATGACGCGCATATCACATGACCGCGAGCGACCAATCAGCAATCAGACAGGTAATGGAAGGTCGATACCTTCGGATGGGTCCGCTCCTGGCTCTCTGATCACCTGGCGGAGGGTAAGTATTCTATTTTATTATTTTTAAGACATTTGGATTACTTTAATTTGAGTTTCGCAGTGTATATTAATACACTGCGAAACCCAAAAGGGGCTGTCACATATGTCACACTGGGGAGGATTCTTTAGGGTGAGAAGTAACCCTGTAAAAAAAAATGCGTTGTTGCTACGTTTGTTTATGGGGCTTCAAAAAGCGCCCGCACAAAAAAGCGCAAAAAAAGCGCTACATGTGAACGTAGCCTTATCGTGGTTAAAAAGAACTTGATTTTTGCCTTGAAAAGACAAAACCAAACTATTGACCTTAAACCCTATCAAGATGCTGTGGCTTGACCTAAAGATCTTGTGCACAAAGGCATCCAAGAAATACTAACAGCTAATGCAGGCGGACCCAAATTCTTTTGACACAATCGTATTTACAGCTTCGGGGGTTTTCTGATGATAAAGAGGGATCTACAGGTAATTTAAATGTAACTTTTCTTCCTGGACTGTGGGTATTCACTCAAAGAGCTTAAATTTATCATATTAAAAAATTCTTACCTGTAGAGTAAATTATATTCAGTAATTTAACATTGGTGTATTGTGGGTAAAAAAAAGTGGGTCATAAAAACTTGAGGTGTATGTGTCACACCACAAAACTCACTATGCACTTCATAGAAGTCGCGTAAGTGAGAAAATGAATATGTGTGACCCCTCTGACAGGAACCATTGACAGAGGACGCCTGTTTGTTCCATCAATGTGACTTTGTATATAGCAATGTGCACTGTATACCACCAGTTGGTTTAGAGGGAATGTCACATCAGAAAATGACCTAGTGTTTAAATCAGTTTTTTTTGTTAAATGTATATTTTAAAAACTATTGGCAATGTTTTGTTTCACATTACAATCTTTGTTAAAAAAATAGAATATAAAACTTGCAATTTAGATGATAAAACTTTCCATTGGCCCTGTTTCAGACACACACTTCCTGCTCTTTTACAAAGAATTTTCTGCAGCCTAATTATAATTATGATGATAATTATCATCACAGGTAGAATTAGAATAACAGCTAACACCTTTAAGGTACCGTCACACAGGGAGACATCGCCGGCGATGTTGCCGGCGATCGCGGGAGCGCGCATCCCTGACAACATCGCCGGGGAGATGTCAGACTGAGCAACTTACCGGCGATGTCGCCGGCTAGTTGCCGCGGCTATCGCTCGCTGGGTTGCCCAGCAACCCAGTGAGCGATGACTCGCAATGTTGGAGATAGGCGGAATCGCCAGCAACATTGCAGGTTGCGGTGTTACATCGGGCGATCAGGCATGATCGCCTGACCAACATCGCCAGGTTTCCCAACATTGTTGGGAAACCTGGCGATGTTACTCAGGCGATTTTTCCCCTGATTATCGCCCTGTCACACGAGGCAACTCTCCGGCGATATCTCCCTGTGTGATGGTACCTTTATACACAGCTGATAATCCAGGATTCTCATCAAATAATGTCACACCTGAGCTTGCAAGCCCCCTTCAAAATGACCTTTGCACACACTCATTAGCTAGTTTTTTGGAATCTGTGTGATTCGAGCTTAAACTGGATGCACCCACATCCGTTTTCGGCCCCATTGACCTTTAATGGGGCTGCAGGAAGTTGCGGGTGTATGCAGTTCTTCCAGTTTCCCCCTGATCTGGATGTCCACATTTATCCACTGAGATCAATTGCAAAATGTTGTGATTTTGGTGTCCGTGTCAAAAACCATGAATATCCATATCCGGGGCACTCTGGGTTGATTTAAAGGGAACCTGTCACCCCTTTTGGGAGTTCTAAACTGTGCCCAGCAGCTGTAACATTATGTAATGGAGGTTCCTGTAACCCCTCTATATGCCCAGACATCCCCTGCATAGCTCAGAAATGGACTTTTATTCTCTTGCGCGCTGTATGTAAATGGATCCTTAAAAGGTCCTGGGGGTCTGCTCTCTGTGGTCCTCAAAGCCCCCCTGCATGGAATACCCACCCAGCTCTATTGAAACTGCTGCCCCTCCTGTGTATACATGTTGAATGATAGGCAATACTCTCGCGCTTGTGCAGTGGCACGGGTCACTGTGCTCCATTGAAGACACAGTGCCTGAAGTCTCGCAAGAGTTGTGAAGGCTCGCACCTGTGCAGTATAATATTGCGAGATTTCGGGCACTGCGTCTTCAATGGAGCACAGTAACCCGCGCCACTACACAGGCGCAAGTGTTTTTCCTGTCACTCAACATGCATACACAGGGGGGGTGGCAGTTTCAATAGAGCGGGGCAGGTTTTGCAGGCAGCAGGGCAGTGAGGACCACAGTGAGCAGACCCCCCAGACCTTTTCAGGAGTCATTTACATACAGCACGGAGGAGAATAAACGTTAATTTCTGAGGTATGCAGGGGGACACCTGAGCCTATAGAGGGGTTATAAGAACTCCAATTACATAATGTTACAGCAGCTGACCACAGCTTAGAATGCCCAAAAGGGCTGACAGGTTCACTTTAAAATGTGCCCGGATTTAAAAAAATGGAAGTGTGAAACGAGCCTTAGAAAGGTTAAAAGCTTAGCAGTCATTTTTCATTTTTTCAACGAAATTTACAAATCCCTTTTTTTAGGGTCTCCTTTACTTTTGAAATGACATTGAGGATCCTTTGTGTTAGAAAACCTGCAAACAAAACACAATTATTACGGCTTCTTTCCCAGTATTCAAAACTGAATTCAGAAAGTTTGTGTTTCCTTGTGGAGCTTCACAAGAGTAATAGAAAACTGGAACAAAATAATAACAATTACAATTCCCCCTCAAGGAATTTATCTAGGGGTATGTGAGCATTTCGAGCCCACAGGTGCTTTAATGAATTTTAAAACATTGAACTGGGAAAATTAAAAGTGACCCAATTATGGAAACTATACGACTCAAGGTATTCATCCAGGGGTGTCGTGAGCATGTTGAACCCATATGTGCATTACATAATTTTATAACACTGTGACGTGTAAATGAAAGGTGAGGGTTTTTTCCATTAAAATATTGTTTTAGCCCCAAATTTTTAATTTTCACAAGGAATATTAGGCAGAAATGGACCCAAACATTTAGAAAACAATTTCTTCTAAATATAGTGTGGCGCCCCGCAACGAGTGCGTCACAGGAGGGTATTGCAGCCAAAACAGCAGCAGCAATATTCTCTGACTAAGCAATGACACAGTTAACTCAGAGCTCTATACCCTACATGCACATCAGCATAGAGGGCCAATAAGGTCCTGGTGGGCGGAGTGTAGTGGTAGTGTGTAGTGGAGAACTTAGTGCAGATAGTTAGTCTGAAAAAGAGAACTCTCTGAAACAACGTAGGAGAAGGGAGCAAAAACAACTAGCTCTGCAACCTAGGAGAGGTTGAGCGCCATTACTCCGGTGCCTTAACAACTGATCTACGGGCATCTACATGCGGGTCCAAAAACATCCCGTGCCCATCTACAGCCGGTTTACTGGTACCGAAGCTAGTAGTTGTTCAGCACTGCTATGCGAACCAGGAGTGGAGGGACCGCTTTACAGGAGCACCCCACCACCGCCGCTTACAACAAGTCGTCTAGCCAGCGGAGTACCCACTAAAAGGACCCAAGGCTCCCCACAAATCCGGCCAGAATTCCCCAGTAGGGCAATTGAAGCAGCCTCCTTGTACCCGACCTGGCATTCCATGGCGACCTCGGCAACACAAGTTAGTTAGAATGGAGGAACACCGCGGAGCTCTGAGAACCACTGGTCATTGCTAAGTCCACCCGGTCCGTTACCCGTAACTGTATACCATGTACTGCCTGCTGGTTACAGTAAAGTACCCGTTACAGAGACTTTCAGTGTCCGTGCCTTCTTATGAACTGTATCTCTCCGCACACTAAGGTAACCGCAGCTGCCTCAGAACATCTTGCGCAGCTCCTGGCTCCAAGGATCATCCCTCAGCCTGTGGGGAGCGTTCCATCTTGCTGCATATCATCCCCCGGAGACCCAAGCAGCGCCGGTGGACATCACCGGAACACTCAGGTGGCTTCACGAAACAATTAACCCCTTAACTGTTCACCCAACGACGTCTTTATTTGATCTGGACCACCGGGCCTCCACAGCCGCAGGCGCGGTTCCCGCGAGCCAAGCAGTGGCGAAACAGCTATTAGGGGAGCGCTGCAGGTCATGACTCCTTGGGGAACTGCCAGGTTTCATCACACTAATGTGCTATGGGTGAGTGATTGGTGTTATCCCCTATGTGGGCTGAGATACCTTTTATATATTGTACATTCTGTTATTACTGTGAATTTGTAAATTACAAGTGCATTGTTATACCCAGGGAGTGATTACCTGCCTGCAGCCTGTTGTGAGTTTCCCTTGTACTTCGTTCATAACGTTTATGTGACTGCTTTTATATATATTTAATAAAAGTTATATTTTATGTAACAAAAACTCCATAGTGGTTTACACTTAATTAATTATTGAGAGGAGTGTTACCTATTTTCCAGTATATACACCTTAAAGATAATGTATCTATAAACATGAGATTATTTGTTGATATAAGGTGTATGGTGATTTTGAATATTTATACTACAGAGGCCTACCTGGTCACCGGGATTGAAACACCATTACTCGATGTAACAGAAGAAGAAGCAGGCAGCCTGGAAGCCCTGCAGGATGTCCCCGAGGAGAATTCTGCAGCACAGCCGCCCGTTT
Source organism: Allobates femoralis (assembly GCA_033576535.1). Classification (NCBI taxonomy): domain Eukaryota; kingdom Metazoa; phylum Chordata; class Amphibia; order Anura; family Aromobatidae; genus Allobates; species Allobates femoralis. The sequence continues at coordinate 360,162,441 of JARQOC010000006.1, forward strand.
GCCAAGGAAGACCCAACTCTACATCTCCACCCGCTGAGCAGCCTGATGTATTCGTCGAGGGAAAGGAGGACGAAGATGACGACGACGAGACCCGCAGCACTGCTGAGGACCTCTGCACCGGTTTTGCTTGGGGAGATACGGAGGAGTCTCCAGTTGAGCAACCAGCTCAGGTATGTAGGGCCGATGCAACTGCAGCGTCTTCTCCGGTGCCATTTACCCGGGTGCCTGTCCAGACTTTCTGCCAAGCTCAAGCTCTTAAACAGCCCACACGTCGCAGTGACTATATCCATGCCCCGTACCACACCGACGATGATATACGTCAACTCCGCCGGGAGCAGTGGCGAGCTCGTGTACGCGCCAACATGGAGGCCCGCATCCCGTGCCCATCTACAGCCGGTTTACTGGTACCGAAGCTAGTAGTTGTTCAGCACTGCTATGCGAACCAGGAGTGGAGGGACCGCTTTACAGGAGCACCCCACCACCGCCGCTTACAACAAGTCGTCTAGCCAGCGGAGTACCTACTAAAAGGACCCAAGGCTCTCTACAAATCCGGCCAGAATTCCCCGGTAGGGCAATTGAAGCAGCCTCCTTGTACCCGACCTGGCATTCCATGCGACCTCGGCAACACAAGTTAGCTAGAATGGAGGAACACCGCGGAGCTCTGAGAACCACTGGTCATTGCTAAGTCCACCCGGTCCGTTACCCGTAACTGTATACCATGTACTGCCTGCTGGTTACAGTAAAGTACCCGTTACAGAGACTTTCAGTGTCCGTGCCTTCTTATGAACTGTATCTCTCCGCACACTAAGGTAACCGCAGCTGCCTCAGAACATCTTGCGCAGCTCCCGGCTCTGGGGATCATCGTTCAGCCTGTGGGGAGCGTTCCATCCCCCGGAGACCCAAGCAGCGCCGGTGGACATCACCGGAACACTCATACGTGGCGTCACAAAACAATTAACCCCTTAACTGTTCACCCAACTACGTCTTTATTTGATCTGGACCACTGGGCCTCCACAGCCACAGGCGCGGTTCCCGTGACAAGAAGGAAGAAGAAACGCCTGCAACGTGTCGACCCGGCCACGGTGAGTCAATAGCAATACCCAGTATGTGGTTGAAAACTACTATTTGTTCACACCGCAGGATACAGAATGGAAGAATCACTGCCAGCTTTTGGAGCACAAATTTGGCAGTAATAGCATTACACACCCATCCCAGTCTGGACTCTGCTATTTCCATCCTGGCCCTCTCGACTTTCTTGTGCTCCATCTCGGGCTCTGCAAGTAGCCTGTCGTGCTCCCATGTGATGAACTTCCTAGGCCTATTTACAAATTGTCACTTTAGTGAGGAAGTGAATGAACTCTAGCGCCACCTTTCGGTAGCTGTCCTCAAAGTCATAATCAATTCTTTAACAAGCCTTTTAATATAACGAAGGATTTGTGCCAGATCAGAACCCCAAACTGCAGACACTGTGTTTTGGGGTAACTCCCCCTCATGAGTGCAGTGTGTGTGAATTCTGATCTGGCTGTGTGAGTGGGCTAAGACGAGGTCTAGAGAACTAACCTTTTACCTCATGGAGAGGAATTTTTCTGGCAGCTTTAAGAAAGCAGATAAGCTGATAAGGAAGCTTATAGCCGCAATGCTCCTCTAGGAAATATGTAAATTGTCACTTCAGTGAGGAAGTGAATGAACTCCAGTGCCACCTTTCGATAGCTGTCTGCAAAGTCATAATCGACTCTTTAACAAGCCTTTTAATATGACGAAGGATTTGTGCCAGATCAGAACCCCAAACTGCAGACACTCCTCTCCATGAGGTTAAAAGCTAGTTCTCTAGGCCTATTTAGCCACTTACCGCCAAAGCCTGTTTTCACCTTCCTGACAAGGCCATTGTTTAGAATTCCGACCAGTGTCCCTTTATGAGGTAATATCTCTACAACGCTTAAACGGATCCCAGTGATTCTGAGATTTTTTTTTGTGACATATTGTACATCATGTTAGTGTTAAATTTGGGTCGACATTTTTTACTTATTTGTGAAAATATCGAACGAAATGTTAACTCTAGTTTAGGAGCATAAAAATTATGTCAGAAAAAATAGTCAATAAATAACATTTCCAACATGTCTACTTTACATCAGATTTATTAGAAAAAAATATATATATATACGGTATATATGAAATTTCGGAGAGAAATAAAAATCTGAAGGATCAACTGGTACATGCAGATGTTGGTTCATTCAAGAGACGTAAACAAAGTTCTCTCACTGGTATTGCAAGAAAAGGCTGTTATCCATGCTTAAATTGCGTTAATTGTAGAGCCATGATAAAAGGCACTGAATTCACTGATAGACATGCAGAAAAGATGTATAAGATCAATTATTTTTTAACATGCGATTCAGATTTTATTGTTTATATGCTCATTTGCCCATGTGGTTTGAGGTACGTGGGGGAAACCACTTACGATTTTAAGATTCGTTTCAGTCAACACAAATATACTGTTCGCAAAAAGAGACTGGATCTCCCTGTACCGAAACACTGTGTAGAATTGGGTCATAAAGACACGGATTTAAAATTTATGATTATAGATTATGTTCCTCCTTTGAGACGTGGTGGCAATAGAACGGCAATATTAAAAAGGAAAGAGCTTCAGTGGATCCATGCATTGAAGACATTGAGACCAGAGGGACTCAATGTTGATTTCAAATTGCATGGCTTAACTTGAATTGTGAAGTCATATTTGAGATTCTATGTCTCTTGTTCTCATTTTATATGTGTGCATATTGTCCCTTTTTTTGTATTGATTGTTTTGTTTTTTTCTTTTCAGGTGATTGAATTTGCTGAAAACCCTGTTTTCACCATATCATGGTGTCTCAGTTCCCTCAAAATAAAAACTTTGCTATTTTTTGTGACAATAAAAAAATCTTTATGTACTGCAAAAGTGCGTGTGTTCAATGGAAATTTCCTTTTTTGGGGGCACCAACTCTTTGGTGTTTGTTTATGTATGTAGGGGTGTTTGTATTGTGGCTCTTGGTCATTTGGTGACTCAGTGTAATTACTGGGTCTACCGGATGTTCCATGATACACAGCCAGCCCATTTTTGCTCTCCTTGGGCATTATGGTTTGGTTTACATGAACCCCTGATCGTTTGGTTGAGTTTGGTGCCCTAATATAAAGTTTTATTCAAAAGGTATATACCTTGTTATTTTGGCAGCACAGCACTTAAGATGTGTGGGCAAATAGATCGCCGGCCAGTAACTAAGATGGCGACGGCGGATCTTATTGCTACTGCGCATGCGCGGTGACGCTGCGGCGTCATGACGTCATGCCGCTTACAGAGCACGCGCGATTGAACCAGGAAGACGCGGGGAACATGAGGCACCCGTGATATGTGGTGAGGGTTCTGCATATCCTAATCACCTGGGTATTTATTTATACTTAAATTTTTTCACATATGTCACCAATCGATCTATTGGCATTAATTAATGGCTTTTATGTTACCAGGAATACTGTACCTGGTGGATGTTAGCACTATATGAAGCACTTTATATATACATTACGATTGGGCACATTATGATCTATGCACTTTTATTATACAGATGTATTTATTGATAAAAGTATATAATTGATTGTATGATGTTTTCTGCATAAATAACACAGCTATACCCATGATGCACTATGCCTGATGAAAACCGCAAGGTTGAAACGTTGTATCACATGGCTTGAGTAAAGCTGCTTTTTCACAACTGTGATTTGGAGTGCTGCCTGTCTTTTTGGATTCTTTATATATATATATATATATATATATATATATATAGGATGAAAAAATGAAGGGCAGCACTTCCTTTAGTGTATCCATGTGGGTTTATTTGTCCTAGGACTGCAACGTTTCGGCACGCAGCCTTCCTCAAGCAGTTTTTTTTATATATATATATATATATATATATATATATAAGAGAGAAAAAAACTACACAGCACTCACAGACAATGTGAACTGGTGCCAGCAGGGACGCTGGATCAAAATACTAGAAAAAAACTCTCTGCAGCACTCAGCTACTACCAGTGGTGTACATATGCTAACAAGCTAAATATATATGAGAAAAAATTTAAAAACTTAAGTTTTTTCAAAAAACTCAAAATTCTTATATTTTTTTTTAAATCTGAAGTTCTTAGTACACACATTGGCCAATGTCTGCTTGCTCATCGACTGCGACAAAGTGACTTCAGGCACGATGAGTCCTAACGCTGACACCCAAGTCCTCCTTGTCCACCCGACCCCACTACTAAGTGGGAGGACACCATCTATACCCTAGATCACCTGTAGGCAATGAGGGTGCACCTTGCAGAAATGGAGCCAGCCACTCCACACGATACAAAAGAGAAAAAAAACTGCACAGCACTCACAGACAATGTGAACTGGTGCCCAGTTTCCACGAAAACTGTTTGTCGGGAGCTGCACAAATCTGGATTCCACGGAAGAGCTGCAATTAGAAAACCGCTGCTCTCAATGACAAATGTTTCCAAGCGTTTAGAGTGTAGAAACCTCCAGAATTGGTCCCTCGAGCAGTGGAAACATGTGATATTCTCAGACGAATCATCGTTTACCCCATTTTCCGACCTCCGGCCGAGTGTAGGTTTGGAGACAGCTGAATGAAGCATTCCATCCAGACTGCCTTCTCCCAACCGTAAAACATGGCGGAGGTTCTGTGATGATCTGGGGTGCTATTTCGTGGAGATCCGCGGGGCCAATGATATCACCTTGTATGAATCCATACCTCGAAGAACTGAGGCTGTAATCGCCGCAAAAGGTGGACCTACACCATATTAAACTAACTTTTGTTGATTTTTCCAGGTGTTTCCATTATTTTGTCCAACCCCTGCATATATATTAATTTCTATGCAATAAAAATGATATTAATAAACTGCATCATTGTTGTAGTTATTGTTTATAGGTTTTGTATTTCTACCAGGTTGTTTATTTGTCTCCTTTTGACCTTGGTTTGTGGTGTGGAAACAATTTTTATAGTTGTTTTTAAATCTATTTTTTGTTAGAAAAGTTCAAAGATCATCAGCAATGTCTCATTTTTCCCACAAAATTTACAAAAGTAATTGATTCAGGGACCACATCACATTTAAAATGGCTTTGAGGGGCCCATATGAAAGAAAATACCCAAAAGTGACACTATTTTAAAAAGAGCACCCTAAGGGTAAGTGCACACTGGCCGGGTTTTCGGCGGTTTACCTGTGTAAACCGCCGTTTTGTTTACATTAGTTTTATGTTAATTTATGTTAATCCAAACCGGCGTTTGGATTAACATTAAAACTAATGTAAACAGCCCAAGGCTGTGCACACACCGGCGGTTACACAGCGTCATCCGTTGCTAACCCGCAGGTTTCCCAGCGGGTTAGCAAAGAATGACCATGTTCTAAAAAACGGCGGTTCTGCAGCGGCTGCAAGCAGAATCATGTGCTGCTTCCAGCCGCTGCAGAATCGCCGCCGAGAACCCGCTGGGCAGCCGCCGGATACCGCCCGGCTCCCGCCGCACATACCCGACAGGAAGCCGGTGGACGGCGCCGGAGCTTCCTGTCGGGTTCCGCAAGCTGCCGCCGACGAAACCGCCGGGTAAGTGTGCACTTACCCTTAGGGTATGTGCCCACAGTCCATTTTTCTGCATTTTTGCTGTGCTTTCTGCATGCGTTTTTGGTATGCTTTTATGCAAATGTATGCTAATCTGTATCTGGGATTGGGGCTTCCCAGTAAAACCAATGAGTTTCACACAACTGCTGTCTCCACACATTGGTTTTGGAAGTCTGCTGAAAGTGTCAAATACCACAGTTCTTGCTGCAGTTGGAAAAAAGTGAGCATGTCCATTCTTTTCTTAGTTTTTGCTGCATTCTATGGCAAAAACGCTGAAAAAAAACAGCATCCCATCTGCAGGAAAAAAAAACATAAAAAATGCACAAAAGACGCAGGTCAAGAACACAGCAAATCTCCTGCCAAGGACTCTAGAAATCCTTGAAACCACAACTGGTGTTGACCGCAGCAAAAATCTTCTATGGGCACATACCCTTAAACTGCTCAAAACCACATTTAAAGGGAACCTGTCACCTCCATAAAGCCTCCCAGTCTATCATTACCTGTCCCTGCATCTTTATGCGTTCGGCGTCATACCCGGCATTCTGCAGAGCGGAGCGAGCCAGGCCGGAGGGCGCGCATTTGGATGTTAATATCACGCCCATAGGGGCATAATAAACAATGAAGGAGGTGGCGAAGAGACACAGAGAGGATGCCCAGGGGGGCTAGAAAAGGTAGCCCCCCAGATCATTAACATACTAATGAGTGCATGATAACAACGTTATATTACACAGTCACAAGGCACATTTAGCACAGAAAGAGATAGTTAGAGTAGTAATAGGAAGATGCAGGGACAGGTAATGATAGCCTGGGGGGCTTTATTGAGGTGACAGGTTCACTTTAAGAAGTTTATTAACCCTTTAAGTGCTTCATAAGAAGCACCTTGATTAGCACCCTGGTTTTGATGTAACATTTATGTACATTGTTTTTGACCCTTGCATGGGTTTTATTTACTCCTATTATGTATTTACTGTAATTACAAATGTAATATGTGGGGTTGAGCCTCCCAGTTATCTTTGGTTTTTAAAGTTTTTTTTTTTTTAAAACAATAAACTTTTTATTCAAATAAATCTTTTAACAACAGATTTAACTTGTTTACACAGTTATATCAATATAGTAGTCATGTCCAAATAATCACCACCAGTATAAACCAATTCCAAACTGGATATTATAGGAGAGGGGAGTGTGTGCGTGTGTGCGTGTGTGCGTGTGTGCGTGTGTGCGTGTGTGTGTGTGTGTGTGCGTGTGCGTGTGCGCGTGTGTGTGTGGGTGGGGAATTAAGCTTTAGGAGCTTTGTTTTAAACATTTCTGTATACCAATCTAATTATGAGAAGACCAGAATCAACCAGGAAAAGTATTAAGCCATCCTTAGTGTGAGCTATCGCCAATCCAGAAGTCTCCCAAATCCCACTGGCGACTGACTCGTTCTTTTTGCTTTATTGAGTGAACCAAACAACGTTCGTTCATGTAGATAATGAGAATTTATCCTACCAATGAGTTTCTCCTGTGTGGGGGTAGAAGCTTCCCTCCAGTGCTTTGCCAAGCTCTGATGGGCCGCTGTCAAAATATGGGTTACTACTGGAACTATATTTAAGACTGCCAGGGGCCCTTCTAGAGTTAAAGGGAAACCTATCAAGGTTCTGATTAATGGTACCATCACACGTCGTGATATCGCGTAGGATATCGCATAGAAGTCACGGGAGCGCGCTCGCACGGAGATTTGGATCGTGATCGGAGTGTAGATGTATGACGTTGAGATATCGTCTACAACATTGTGGTGATTCCGGGGTGAGATCGTGAATAGCGGTCTTTAGGATTCCTTGTTTTCACAGCGCTGAATGGGAGAAATCGTGGAACACATTGTTATCGCGGTGTTACACTGCACGATGCAGTAGATGGCATTATCGCAGATCGCCTGATTTGAGAACATGTTCTCAAATCTGCGATGTGCGATCTCACGATATCTCCTCACACTGATATCGAGGTGTCACACGCTACAACGCACCTATGACATTGTTCCGATGTTGCAGCCACGCCTCCAAACACGTGACTTCTATGCGATATCATAAGTCTGCCACTCGATTACAGAATTTTCCTATCTTGGGGCACCACCACCACACATTACCCTGATCCCTCCTTTTACCCCATCCCTTCCAGCATAATGAGGAATATGATTTGCTAAATTTGGAAATTTTATAAGGGGTCAGATACCAGTTCATATGTATTTTCTTTAGTTGTTGTAGATGATTAATGCAGGAGCAGTGCCTTTGAATAAATGTGGCCGCAGCCCACCAGTGTTCGAGCGTGGATGAGAAAGAGAGTGCCTTCTCCCAGACAGTCATATAAGGGAGTCTGACCGCCTCTGCTGGCAATTAAGAGTCCTATAGAACAGAGACAATCCATGTTCATTTGGGTATTCTACTTTACTTTAAAGTATTTCTGCATCATGTCTGATGGGTCAGGGCGCCACCAAGCTGGAAAAGTACACAACTGGATAAAATTATGAATTTGGAGGTACTGATAAAAGCACATTTTGGGAATCTGGTAAAGTTGGTATGAATCTGCAAAGGAGGGGAATACAGGGCCATCTAAGAGTTTGTCTAGCGTGCTTACACCTGATTTCACCCACAGGTCTAGAGACAACCCAGAGATGTGTGCCTCGATCGCTTTTACAGAAATGTATTTAAATAGGAATTTTGTCAGTTTTCTATCAAGGTTATTCCAATAAGAAATCAACAAGGACATTATATGTAAGGGAAAATACGATTTCAGGGGTTTCAGTAGCTCGATCTCTAGAAAAAGTCTAGTAGACCTGTGCGGAGCAAACTGTCTTTCTATTTGTAGCCATCTATAGTTAAGATCCCCAGCCCACCAATCCTTTGCAGCCTCGAGTATGGCCGCCTTGTGGTATAAAGATAAATTTGGTACATCCATTCCACCACGAGAATATTGGAAATGTAGAACCTTGGTTTTCTGTTTTTCCAAATAAACTTACCAAGTAGGGATTGTAGGAGCCCTATCCATCTGGATGGGAATTTGAGAGGGAGACATCTGAACAAGTAGGTAATATGTGGCAGCAACATCATTTTTACAGTTTGTATTCTGGCAACCCAGGACAGCGGGAGAAGAGTCTGCCTTTCCAAGTCCCCATGAACTTCCAAAATCAGTGATTCATAGTTCCCAAATATGTAAATCCTGCTTCCTCCCACTTAAAGGGAAAATGATCTAGTATTCTATCCTTTACCAAAAGTGTAATATTTATGAGGAATATGATATACTTTGTGGCATTTAGTTTGTAATATGAGATTCGGGACAATTCAGACAGGGTGTCCATGTCACCCACCAGGAACCCCTCCACGCCGGTGGAGATAATATCACATCATCTGCATATAATCCCACCACATGGTCCATATCTGCCACATGGACTCCATGTTTTCTTGGATTAGTTCTAAGAGCCTCTGCCAGTGGCTCCATTAACAAAGCAAGGATAGCAAGTGAAAGAGGGCAGCCCTGCCGACTGCCATTAGATATCATAAACCGGTCTGAGGTGAAGCCAGACACACTCACCACCACGTTCGGATTACAGTATAAGGCCAATATAGCCTTTTTAATATCTCCCACAAAACCAAATTTATTCAGAACCTCACTAATATAACCCCAGTGCACTCTGTCAAATGCCTTCTTGGCATCAAGAAACAGCAGTACACTGGGGAGTTTATTAGTCTCAATTATCTCCAACAAATCTATTACTCTTCTAGTGCCATCCTTGACTTGCCTCCCAGGAACAAACCCAACCTGGTCAGGTGCTGTCAGAGAGGGAAGGACAGACATTATTCTGGCCACAAGGATTTTAGAGAATATTTTTAGGTCACAGATTATTAAGGAGATAGGCCTAAAATTACCAGGTGTGTTCAGGGGTTTCTCAGGTTTCGGAATTGGTGTGATTACTGCCTCAAGTATGAAAGGGGCAAGGGTATTGGAAAATAGGAAAAGTAGAAAAAGTGCTGAGTCCATTCGGCGATTGTCTATTGTCTCTTTATCTTCGGGAACCACCACAAGAAAAACCCTTAAGCAAGCCCTGGACGTGGTGACAGGGACTAAACTAACCGGTGCTTCGGCCATGCCAGTGGGATTTTGAGCGTCACAAGTGTAATTGTTTATTTTAGTGCAAACAAGTCAAGCATGCATTATTATAAAAGCATACTATAAAACAAACAGAGAGCACACCGGAGTGAGCTTAACTATTCAGTTCCGATCAAGCATAGGTCAGTGATCAATGTCCATAATCAACATGGGGAACACACTCTGTGGAAAGACTTGGGGAAACAAAGGGAAAGCCAGTGTTTGTACACAGTCTACAAAGTTTGTTGCCTGTCTGGCATTACTGTTGCTGCTTCCACGGCAACACACTCTGCCTCGCTCTGGTCACAGGCGGGGCCGGTTGAGGATATTCCAGAATCGGGGTCTGGGTTCCACAGTCCCATGTAGTTGGTTGCTTGGGAACGGGGGCTGGTGCTGATGTTCCTTCATGCCGTACCCACTGGACCTGGAAGGCATAGGGTCCTTGATCTCCCTCCTGGCGAGCATACGGGACCCGATCTCTGGGGAGTAGATCCCTACCCGGGTGACCTACAGGCAAGTGGGACTCCACGTCCGTATGGGACATGAATACGTCTCTGCTTGATACGGGTTCCTTAATGAACCCCTATCTTCTCCCGGCACGGAAAACGGTGATGACCCCCTCCCGGCGTGGAACCTGGTGGGTGGACTGGATATTCCGGGCTTCAGTTTTGTCCCGAACGTCTTGCTTTATCAACTCCTGCTTCTGGGCCATTTTCTCTGCTTCCGCTGCCTCCACCGGGTAATCCACTGGCTCCAATATTTTTCCCGGGTCAGGACCTGGACTTGTTCCTGGCTCACCACCACCTCCCCCGGGAATCCCATCAGTGCCTCTCCCAATGGCAGACCATGGGCTCCCCGTGGACCTCCTGGGATGGCGGTTCTGGGGAAAGGGGCTAGGATAAGCCCTGAACGGGCATTGGAGTGTCCTCCCAGACCTGGCTGGTGTATGCCGGATCGGGGCTAAGGGGGAGAGGAGGGGCTACCGGGATCAGCGGATTGTTTAGTGGCAGTAAGGCGGGCGTCATACCTGTCCCGGGACATGGCTCCTTCTCTACCTCCTCAAGTTTCCGGGTTGGGAAGCAGGGTGCAACGCCATCCACCACGTGGCCGTTCTGTCACGGTGAAGTGAGAATGCTGAAGAGGGAATGGCAGGTATGGGCAGGGTGACCAGGGTGACCAGGGAAGACTAGTCTGACCCTAGTCTAGAAACCCTGAATGGCCCTGATCCCGAAGGTATCTCTGATGGTGAGAAGGCTCGGGCCAGCCTCTCCCTAAAACTCCTCCACCAGCCCTGTGCTATTTCCCCCCCTCACCTCCCTCCACAGAACTGGGATACAGCAACTCCAAAGGAAAGGACTTCAGCAACATAAAAACACAGAGGTCAGCACAGCACGGCTTCCAGGCATAGAGTGAAACTCTATCAGCAGCACCATCTGGTGGAAGGAGAGGCTACTTAAAGGCTAGGGGGAGGGCAGTTTAGGTGAGTCACACATTAACCCCTCAACCAGCAGTTGAACTTATTAGTGAATGCAGTTCTGGAGCACAACACAGGCGGCCAGAACCTTCACAACTATCAACTATGCAGCTCTTAAAGACAAACACATACAGAGCAGCATCCAGCAATGTCAGCGCCATCTAAGTGCGTGACACATTCTATCTGCCAATGTCAGCCGCCATTGCTCCATGACGATTAGGTGGGTCTGTTCTAGATGGCAGCCCAACTCATCGACCTCCTCCACCAACAAGACAGGACCCCCCTCCGGTAGTCATCTGGCCTCTGGGAAACGGGGGAGTCCACGCTGTCCACCCCGCGCTCCGCCATCTTCGGGGACTTGCCATCTCTCGACCTCTTGCCACCTTCTTCTCTGCTCCGTGTGTTCTCTTTCTATCTTTCCTCTCCTTCCCTTCGTGGGTGTCTCCATTCATCATCGTCATCGGCAGTCACACCCTTGGGCGGGATTATACAATCTTTTGGCTCGCCCTCCCAATCCTCAGAGAATGGAAGGGGTGTGGGCAGTTTTTTGCCCCCAAAGCTGGCCTTGCCCACGATGAGGGGCTGTGGCACGTCCCCCTGCCAGCACATGGTTTCAGTCCTTCAGGGCCGCCATTGGTGAGGCCCAAAAACACAGTATGTAAGGCGCATAAGACCCAGTTTTACTGGGTCGGTAGATCCTGTTCGTGATGCCAAAAAGCTGTTTTGCCCCTGGCGGGGATAGAGGGGTACTCGGAACCGGGCCCTCTCATCGTCTGGGGCTGCAGGATGTCATGGTGGCGAGACCCGGTCCGTGATCCCCTCATCAGGACGATCAGTAAAAAGGGGTTTTGTTGAAAAATGGATTGAAATAAAAATAAAAGTTTAAAACATAAGAGTGTCGTGACGCCACCCGTGGAATGCGGCCGGGATAGCCTCTGCTGCAGTTGGGACCTCTGGGGATGATGGAAGTAGCAGCGAGGATGGTTTCTGCTCTCTATGGGAAGAGCAAGTCCCCACGGCAACCGTAAAGTCTATTGTAATGCAGGGCTGGTCGGGGGTGTAGGGTTCATGATTCAACCAGGTAGTCTCCTGCTGCTGGTTCACAAAATCAGTCTATCTCCCTTCAGGCGCAGTAATCACAGGCTCTCACAGCATAGAGCTTTAACCGGGTTTATTCTTTCTCAGCAGATGGTTTACAGACTGTACAGTGGTGGTTTCGGTGTCGTCTACACAGCCGGGATGGCTCATCAAAATCACCCCACTTTGTGTTCCTTTCATGGGCCTTTTTGGTCTGTCCACACTCTAGCTACGGTCCAGAAACCATGGGCTTTCAGTGGGCAATCTGCCTGGTCCCCTAGTCCCAAAATGGCAGCCTTCCTTTTGCTGCATCGGCCAATTCAGCAGAGCCAGCACTCTGGTTCCGGCCCAGTCCCTCAGTGTCCCCGCTGATTCGAGCACACCCTGGACTCCTTCCTCCTCTCACCACGGTCTACAGCCCGGGACCCGGACAAGGATCAGGGTGGCACAGGCCGCCGTGTCCGTGTCCTCTCAGTCCTGTATGATGGTGTTCTCACTTATCCCTCTGACTGAACTTGACTCTGTGGTGTCTCTCGGCTGATCTCCCTGAACTTGGCATTGTGTCCTTTTGCTACCTTCCCTAACCGGGTTCTGTCTTAACTTTTCCACCCTCCACCTGTCTCCTCCTGACATCCCGTTGCTAGGCATAGAGTCCCTAGTCTTAGGATCGTAGTGTGTTGGGTGTGTGTTTGGGGTGACCGAATTACCAATCCTGGCTGCTGCGCCATCTAGTGGCGACCGCTCCGCAGGGGCGCCACAAAGGGAAGAAGCATGGAGGAGACAAAACCTCCTGTGGTTGGAGCTGCTAAAAACTCACTCCAGGACCACGCTGAGAGCAGGATACCAGAGTCCTAGGCTGTCTAGGGTTTGCAGACCCTGGAGGCAGAAACTGCAAATCTGGAGACTACAGGTCGGCTGGTCACCCAATGTAGATCCAGACTATCAGAGCAGCTTGCAAGGGTTCGCAATGCCTGCTAGCTGGCAGTTCTATAGAGAAGAGAAAGCAGGGAGAAATGAACAGCACACAGGCATCTGAATTTCTAAGCAGATAAAGCACAGAACGAAGGCATATTCTCCCACATGGTGGATTGGATTCCAGCTTCTTCCAGACCGACCAGACCCTGGACCTGGTGAGCAGTACCCCTGGATTCAACCTATTACAAACCACCAGTAAAGATAAAAAGACTGCATTCATCTGCCTCCTTGTCTCTGTCTGCTGAAGTCTGTATCTCTCACTACAACTTCCATTATCACCCCTAGATCCTTACTACCCCAGGGACTTGCTTTGTCTGAGGTTAGTAAACACCTTGCTGCCCCCCCCCGACACCTATTCCCTGGGAGTATCTACCGGCAGCGCAGGTCACCCCTGACCGGACACCTCATCTGGTACTGACCCGCCCAGGTGTCTATGGGAACTCGGTATCCGGGCGTTTACTGTAAGGGGATGTCACTGGTGGCCTGCCCAGATCCGGGGAAAAATAATAAAAGAAATAATAAAGTCTCGTGACGCCACCTGCAGTTTCTGGTGATCTCACCAGCGCCGCTGTCAGACCGCCGGGGATGGCGGTATTGCAGCCCGTTGATAACGCTCCCTGCAGGCGGAGTGGGATCCCCGGGCCAGTGTAGCTGCTGTGCTGGCTATCATAGTAGCAGCTCTGTGGATTAATTTAATAGAATATGATACCGGAGGCTTGCTGACCCTGTATGGGTGTTTTACTGGCAACAGTTCTTAGTAGTTCAGGTACACGGTTACACAGTCTTTGCGGGTAGCTGGCTGGGTAGTCACTGAGGAGAATAAAGTCTTTTTGAGGCTCCCAGAGTGTTCCTTCCTTAGTATCTTCACTGTCCTCTGTGACTTTACTTGCGCCTCCTTACTATCCTTGTGCTGTCCTGCACAACCCACTTGTCTACCAGGCCCGTTGGGTGCTATGAGGTACCCTTCTTCTCTAAGGGGCTCAACCCGATTTAGTGCTCCTGGTGGGGATGCACGTTCTGGACGAGGTCGGGGCTGCCTTGGGCACACCTGCGACCTACCGGTATTGACGGCTCAGGGTTAGACTCGCCTGCACCGTGACTCAGAGCCGGTACCCACACGATGCTGTGTATGTGGTTTGTCTTTAAGAGCTGCATGGTTGATGGTTGTGAAGGTCCTTGCCTCCTGTTGTTTGCAGAACTGCAGTCACTATTATGTTCAATTGCTGGTTCAGGAGTTAATATGTGACTCACCTGAAATCCCCTCCCCATGGCTTTAAATAGCCTTCCCTCTCCTCTGTCAGGTGCTGCTGATAGCTATGTGCTCTAGGTCTTGGTGCTGTGCTGATGCTTAGCTGCTGGGCTAAAGTCTTTCCTTGGGAGAAGCTGTGATTTCTGACCCGCAAGTGGAGGTAGGGGCCCTCAACCTAGCGCTAATCAGGAGTTTTAGGGCACAGGGTGGCGGCTCGGAACTCCTCACCATCAGAGGTACCTCCGAGATCAGGGCGAGCCAGGGACCCAAGCATCAGGGTCAGATTAGGCTCTCCTGACCCACTTTTGCCCAATTCACCTACCTGTTACCTGATTCCCTTATCTCCCAAGCGTGACAATACCAGTGAGGGAGGGTGCCATATACCAGTGATGGGAGCACCATATACCAGTGATGGGAGCGCTATACACCAGTGATGGGGGTGCTATATACCAGGATGGGGGGGCTGCTGTATTTACCAGCCTAGGCTAATGTCGAGCCCCAAGCCCTGGGGTACTCGGGTATCAGGCTCGGTGGGTGCTTTCATGGGGGATGTCACGGGTGGCAGCGCCTGAGCCCGTGGCCTGGGTGACACTTCAAAAAGGGGTGTATGTACAGGGGATTAGAGTTTTTCATGTCACGACACCTGTAGTGCCTGGTGATGGGTCACCAGCGCTGCCACAGTCCTCCGGAGGGCGATGGTAATGCAGCTGAGATGGCAAAGCTCCCTACAGGTGGAGCTGGTCCTCCGGAGCAGCGTTCCTGTAAGCAAACAGGTTGATGGAGATAACCACACAAAGGCAAAGTCACTTTCTCCCGGGTACTTTACTGTAAATGTTCAGCAGCAAAATACAGAGTCCACAGTTCAGCATGATGACATTCAAACAGGTAGCTCTACGGGTGGCTGCAAGTGGATGCCAGGCGGTATGATGGGACCCATGGTAAACCTTAGTTGACAAACCTGTGTCATTTCTTCCCCACCTAGGATGAGTCTATACCCAATGGCTCCGTGTAGGTAGACTTGGGGCTCCCCTCCCTCGTGGTGAGGAAGCAGGCAGACCGCTCCGTCCGGCACGGTGCCGCAGCTGATAAACAAACCGCAGCAGCCGGTTCCTCAAAGTCAGTCTCGTCTTCCTCTTCTTCAGCTTTGATGACAATGTCTGGTTCTGTAGGGGACGGTCGCGATGGCTCTAGCTGGAGATAGCTGTGGGTACGGGACGGTGGTGCAACAGGGGTTTCGGTCTGAGTCCCTGCATCCCAGGTCTGTACGGGTGGCGGTACGTGTGGTAATGAGGCACGGTACTCCACAACTGCCTGCACTGCTACTGCTGCCTCTCGTGCTTCTCGGCCTTCTCTCATCGTCGTCTGCTCACAGGCCCTCTCCGTGCTCCACCTTCAGCACACCCATGCCAGGGCTTCCTCCATGTCCTGGCGGAGCCGTCTGAATGCGGTTTTCCAGTAGTCGGCATCCCCCTCTAGTGTTAAGAGGAATGCCGCTGCCAGGTCTCCTTGTGCGGCTCTGGCCTGTTCCTCGACCTCGCGCACTATATCTCTCCAACGGTGTGCCGCCATGCTGCCGTGAATCAAGGAGCCTTGGTTGTTCTGTCCTTCTCTTCCAGTCTGTCTCTTTATTGACAGCCACTCCCGGAGAACGTCCTGTGGGCCGCCCCCTGATTGATTGATGGCAATCAGGGCGGCCACACTTTTTGGCGCCTCCGTCTTGGCCCTCCTTCTTCTAGGGGCTGAGGCACACCCCGGGCCTACACATGGTGTTTAGTACATGGCTACGGCGCCATCTTGGGTCCTCCTGCAGTGATGGCTGGAACCCATTTTTGGCGCCAAGCAGAGGCGGGAAAAGTTTGTTTCAAAAGTCCAAGGCACACAGTACCCGGTAATACTGGGCACGAGATCCTGCACGTGACGCCAGAAAGATATGTCGAGCCCCAGGCCCTGGGGTGCTCTAGTATCAGGCTGGGTGAGTGCTTTCACGGGGGATGTCACGGGTGGCAGCGCCTGAGCCAGTGGCCTGGGTGACACTTCAAAAAGGGGTGTATGTACAGGGGATTAGAGTTTGTCATGTGACGCCACTTGTAGTACCTGGTGATGGGTCACCAGCGCCGCCACAGTCCTCCGGAGGTCGATGGTAATGCGGCTGAGATGGCAAAGCTCCCTACAGGTGGAGCTGGTCCTCCGGGGCAGCGTTCCTGTAAGCAAACAGGTTGATGGAGATAACCACACAAAGGCAAAGTCACTTTCTCCCGGGTACTTTACTGTAAATGTTCAGCTGCAAAATACAGATTCCACAGTTCAGCATGATGACATTCAAACAGGTAGCTCTACGGGTGGCTGCAAGTGAATGCCAGGTGGTATGGTGGGACCTGTGGTAAACCTTAGTTGACAAACCTGTGTCCTTTCTGCCTAGGATGAGTCTATACCCAATGGCTCTGTGTAGGTAGACTTGGGGCTCCCCTCCCTCGTGGTGAGGAAGCAGGCAGACCGCTCCGTCCGGCACGGTGCCGCAGCTGATAAACAAACCGCAGCAGCCGGTTGACGACTGCAGAGGTAGACTCTGGCCATTTTCTTGGGCCCAGCGTAACCGTGGTGGACTGGGGAATTCCCTGGAGTATGGTCGCTCCACGCTGGGATTCCCCTTTTCTCTCTAGGGCCTAGACTCCACACGTCGGGCACCCTCTCTCAGGATCACCTCAGGATCCTCTCTCTCCTTTCCTCCAGGTCAGCGTAGAGCTGTCCGGGTACACCTTCTGCCTCGCTCCACACTCTTTTCCAACTGTCCCGACTCCTCTCCTCCACAGACTAGCCGCTCTTTGTTCCCCATAGAGGTGAATATATCTCCCTCCCAGGTAACCTCCCACCACTATATTAATGTGGGAGTGCAGGAATGGGTCCAACCCACCAACCTAGGATCCACTTGCAGCTGGGGAAGATTACACCTCTTTTACGGGTGCAATACCCCACTGTGACGCCTGACCGTGTGGGGCGCCACACTAATGCTCGAGTCAATAAGTTTCCCCAGCTTTGGGGGGGTAAAATTAGGGGCCTCAGCTTATGCTCGAGTATATACGGTATGTCTTTATAGGATGCCATTTACTTTATTGCTTTTAATTTGTAATTAAATGTTGCACCTATACTGACAGAATGAGTGCTGCATATAATTTTTGCTTACCACCGGGGTGCACTTTTTGCATTCCACCGGGGCACACTCTTGGGCTTTATAGCCTGCAAACGGGGTGCAAATTTTTAGCTTTTTGATTACCACCAGGGTGCACTTTGTGGCCTTTTTGCATATCACCGGGGCGCACTCTTCAGCATTTTAGCCTGCCACTGGGATTCGCTTTTTCGCCTTTTTGCTTACCACCAGGGCACACTCTTGTCCTTTCTAGCCTGCCATGGGGTGCAATTTTTGACCTTTTAGGATTCACAGGGTACACATTTTGGGCTTTTTAGTTTGCCACCAAAAATCACATTTTGGCCTTTTTGCTTACCACCGGGATTCACTTTTTGGCCTTTGGCGTGCCACAGATGCAAACATTTTGCTTTTGGCATGCCACCGAAGCACACCCTTTGCCATTGGCGTGCCAAAGAAGCACACCCTTTGCCGTTGGCGTGCCACAGAAGCACACTCTTTGCCATTGGCGTGCCACTGAAGCACACTCTTTGCCATTGGTGTGCCACCAAAGCACGTTCTTTGCTGTTGGCGTGCCACCGAAGCACAGCTTTTGCCGCTGGCATGCCACTAAAGCACACCTTTTGCCGTTGGGGTACTTCCGAAGCACACCCTTTGGCGTTGGGGTGTCACCGAAGCACACCCTTTGCCATAGAAGTGCCAACGAAGCACATTCTTTGCCGTGCCACCAAATCACAACTTTTGCCGCTGGTGTGCCACCGAAGCACACACTTTGCCATTGGCCACTGGAGTGGACTCTTGGACCTTTTTGCTTACCAATTAGGCGCACTCTTAGGTTTTTAGCCTGCCACCAGGGTGTACTTTTTGGCCTTCTGTCTTACTACCAAGGCAAACTCTTGGGCTATTAACCCTGCCACCGGGGTGCACTTTCTGGCCATTTTGCTTACAACTAGTGTACACTCTTGGCTTTTTAGCCTGCCCCGGGGTGCACTCTTGGGCCTTTTTGCTTACCACCGGGCACAATCTTGGGCTTTTTAGCCTGCCACCGGGATTCACATTTTGGCCTTTTTGCTTATCACCGAGGCGCAGTCTTGGGTTTTTAGCCTGCCTCCAGGTTGCACTCTTGGACTTTTTTGCTTACCACCGGGGCGCACTCTTGGGCTTTTTATCAAGCCACCGGGATTGAGGCAGGGCAATAAACCATATTGATGGTGTAAAAAACAAAGAAAGATTACCAATCCACTTTTGAAAAGAATAATGGACATAGGACTGGACATACGAACCGCTTGACGAGAACAGGGACCGACAGACATACGTGGTATGCTCAATCAGCCCTAGGGTCAAATGACTTACACCTGACGTTGGTGTAAACTATACTCCCCAAACTAAATCTGTAAACATGCTATCCAGAACTGTTCTGGGGATTATAAACAGGGGGACTGTCTATTATCAGATCCATTTTCAGAAGGGGGATTTGTGTTTGTGTGTTATATGCAGGGGGTGGGTAGTCACAAATCACATATCACTTGAACCACACGTTCTTTTTAAAAATAAAACGAGATTTTGAACCTTATATATGAGTTTCCCATTAATTAATGCCATTTTGTTTACCACCAGGGCGCACTCTTGGGCTTTTTAGCCTGCCACTGGGATTCACTTTTTGGCCTTTTTGCTTACCACCAGGGCATACTCTTGGAGTTTTTAGCCTGCCACAGGAGTACAATTTTTTAGCTTTTTGATTACCACCGGGGTGCACTTTGTGGCCTTTTTGCTTACCACCAGGACGCACTCTTAGGCTTTTTAGCCTGCCACCAGGTCCCCTTTTTGCTTAACACCGGGGTTCACTTTTTGGCCTTTTTGCTTACCACAGGGGCGTGCTCTTGGGCTTTTTACCATGCCAGCGGGATTCACTTTTTGGTCTTTTTGCTTATCACTGGTGTACACTCTTGGGCTTTTTAGCCTGCCACCAGGGTGCACTCTGGGGCCTTTTTGCTTTCCACCAGGGCGCACTCTTGGGCTTTTTAGCCTGCCCCCGGGGTGCAATTTTTTACTTTTCTGCTAACCACCGGGGTACACATTTTGTCCTTTTTGCTTACCATTGGGGCACACTCTTGAGCTTTTTAGCCTGCCACCGAAGATCATGTTTTGGCCTTTTTGCTTACTACTGAGATTCACTCTTTGGCTGTTGGCGTGCCACCGAAGTACACCCTTTGCCACTGGCGTGCCACCAAAGCACACCCTTTGCCACTGGAGTGCCACCAAAGCACACCCTTTCCATTGGGGTGCCACCAAAGCACACCCTTTCCCATTGGGGTGCCACCAAAGCACACCCTTTGCAATTGGGGTGCCACCAAAGCACACCCTTTGCCATTGACGTGCCACCAAAGCACACCCTTTGCCATTGGCATGCCACTGAAGCACACCCTTTGCCATTGGGGTGCCACCGATGCACACCCTTTGTCGTTAGCGTGCCACTGAAGCACACCCTTTGCCAATAGCATACCACCAAAGCACACCCTTTACCATTGTGGTGCTCCAAAACACACCCTTTGCTGTTGGGGTGCCACCGAAGCACATTCTTTGCTGTTGGCGTTCCACCAAAGCACAGCTTTTGCTGCTGGAGTGCCACCGAAGCACACCCTTTGCTGTTGGCCACCGGGGTACACTCTTGGGCCTTTTTGCTTACCACCGGGATTCACTTTTTGGTTGTTGGCGTGCCACCGAAGCATACGCTTTGTGGTTGGCGTGTCACCAAAGCACACCCTTTGCCATTGGGGTGCCACCAAAGCACACCCTTTGCATTGGGATGCCACCGAAGCACACCCTTTGTCATTGGGGTGCCACAAAGTATGCCCTTTGCTGTTGGCGTGCCACCAAAGCACAACTTTTGCATTGGTGTACCACCAAAGCACACCCTTTGCTGTTGGCGTGCCACTGAAGCACACCCTTTGCCGTTGGGGTGCCACCGAAGCACACACTTTGCCATGCCACTGAAGCCCACCCTTTGCCGTTGGCATGCCACTGAAGCCCACCCTTTGCCGCTGGCGTGCCTCCGAAGCACACACTTTATTATTGTGGTGCCTCTGAAGCACACCCTTTGCCGTTCGGGTGCCACCGAAGCACACCCTTTGCTGTTGAAGTGCCAACAAAGCACATTCTTTGCTGTTTGCGTCCCACTAAAGCACAGCTTTTGCTGCTGGAGTGCCACCGAAGCGCACCTTTTGCCGTTGGCCGCCGGGGTGCACTCTTGGGCCTTTTTACTTACCAATGGTGTGCATGCATTCTTAGACTTTTAGCCTGCCACCAGGGTGCAACTTTTGACCTTTTAGCTTACCACCGGGGCCCTCTTTTTGGCCTTTTTGCTTACTACCGAGGCACACTCTTGGGCCTTTTACCTTGCCACCGGGATTCACTTTTTGGCCTTTTTGCGTACCACTGAGATGCACTCTTGGGCCTTTTAGCCTGCCACCGGGATGTACTCTTGGGCCTTTTTGCTTACTACAGGGGTGCACTCCTAGGCTTTTTGGCCTGCCAGCGGGATTCAATTTTGGGCCTTTCTGCTTACCACCAGGGTCTTTTGCTTTTTAGTTTGCCACCGAGGTGCACTCTTGGGCCTTTTTACTTACCACCAGGGCCATTCTTGGGCTTTTTAGCTTGCCACCGGGATTCATTTTTTGGCCTTTTAGCTTACCACCAGGGCGCAGTCTTGGACTTTTTAGCCTGCCACCGGGGTGCAATTTTTTAGCTTTTTGATTACTACCAAGGTGCGCTCCTGGGCTTTTTAGCTTGCCAGCGGGATTCACTTTTTGACCTTTTTGTTTACTACCAGGTGCACTTTTGGGCTTTTTAGCCTGCCACTGGGATGCATTTTTTGGCCTTTTTGCTTACCACTGGGGTATATTCTTGGGTTTTTAGCCTGACACCAGGGTGAACTCTTGGGCCTTTTTGCTAACCACCGGGGCGCACTCTTGGGCTTTTTAGCCTGCCACCGGGATTCACTTTTTGGCCTTTTTGCTTACCACTAGGGAACTCTTTGGGCTTTTAAGCCTGCCACCAGGGTGCAATTTCTTGCCTTTTTGGTTACCACCGCGATGCACTTTTTGCATACCACTGGGGCGTACTCTTGGGCTTTTTAGCCTGTCACCGGGATTCACTTTTTGATCTTTTTGCTTACCACTGGGGCGCACTCTTGGGCTTTTTAGCCTACCATTGGGGTGCACTTTCTGGCCTTTTTGCTTATCACTGGTGTACTTATGGGCTTTTTAGCCTGCCACCTGGGTGCACTTTTGGGCTTTTTTACTTACCACCGGGGCACACTCTTGGGCTTTTTATCCTGCAACCGGGATTCACTTTTTTGTCCTTTTGATTACCACCAAGGCGCACTCTTGGGCTTTTTACCCTGCCACCGAAGATCATATTTTGGCCTTTTTGCTTACTACCGGGATTCACTTTTTGGCCGTTGGCATTCCACCAAAGCATACCATTTGCCGTTGGCATGCCACCGAAGCACACCCTTTGCCATTGGGGTGCCATTGAACTACACCCTTTGCCATTTGGGCGCCACTGAAGCACACCCATTGCTGTTGGGGTGCCACCGAATCACACCCTCTACCATTGGCGTACCAATGAAGCACACCCTTACCCTTTGTTGTGCCACTGAAGCACACACTTTGCCATTGGTGTGCCACTGAAGCACACCCTTTGCCGTTGGCATGCCACTGAAGCATACCCTTTGCAGTTGGCATGCCACCGAAGCACACCCTTTCCCATTGATGTGCCACCGAAGCACACCCTTTGCCGTTGGGGTGCCACTGACGCTCTCCCTTTGCCTTTGAGGTGCCACTAAAGCACATTTTTTGTCGTTGGTGTGCCACCAAAGCACACCCTTTGCTGTTGGCGTACCACCGAAGCACACCCTTTCCCATTGATGTGAAACCGAAGCACACCCTTTGCCGTTGGGGTGCCACCGAAGCTCTCTCTTTGCCTTTGAGGTGCCACTAAAGCACATTTTTTGTCATTGGCGTGCCACCAAAGCACACCCTTTGCTGTTGGTGTACCACCGAAGCACACCCTTTGCTATTGGGGTACCACCAAAGCACACCCTTTACCGTTGGTGTGCCACTGAAGCACACCCTTTACTGTTGGCGTGCCACCGAAGCACACCCTTACCCTTTGTCGTACCACCGAAGCACACCCTTACCCTTTGTCATGCCACCGAAGCACACCTTTTGCTGTTGGCGTGCCACCGAAGCTCAGCGTTTGATGTTGGCGTGCCACGGGAGCACACCCTTTGCAGTTGGCATGCCACCGAAAAACACCCTTTGCCATTGAGGTGCCACCAAATCACACCCTTTGTTGTTGGGGTGCCACTAAAGCACCCCTTTTACCGATTGTGTTCCACCGAAGCACACCCTTACCCTTTGGGGTTCCACCGAAGCACACCCTTATCCTTTGCCTTTGGGGTGCCACCAAAGCACACCCTTACCCTTTGACTTTGGGGTGCCACCAAAGCACATTTTTTGTCGTTGGCGTGCCACCGAAGTACAGCTTTTGCCGTTGGTGTGCCACCGAACCACACCCTTTGCCATTGGGGTGCCATCGAAGCACACCCTTTGCTGTTGGGGTGCCCCCTGAAGCAAACCCTTTACCGTTGGCATGCCAGCGAAGCACACCCTTACCCTTTGTTGTGCCACCGAAGCACACCATTTGCCATTGGTGTGCCACTGAAGCACACCCTTTGCAGTTAGCGTGCCACCGAAGCACACCTTTTGCAGTTGGCATGCCACCGCTTTGCCATTGATGTGCCACCGAAGCACACCCTTTGCCATTGGGGTGCCACTGAAGCATATCTTTTACTGTTAGCATATCACCAAAGCACACCCTTACTTTTTGTCATGGCACCAAAGCACACCCTTTGCGGTTGGCGTGCCAGTGCCACCTAAGCACAGCTTTTGCCGTTGGCGTGCCACCGAAGCACACCATTTGCAGTTGGCATGCTACCGGAAAACACCCTTTGCCATTGAGGTGCCACCGAAGCACCCTCTTTGCCGTTGGGGTGCCACCAAAGCACTCCCTTTACCGTTGGCGTGCCACCAAACATACCCTTTGCCTTTGGGGTGCCACCGAAGCACACCCTTTGACGTTGGCATGCCACCGAAGCACACCCTTTGACGTTGGCATGCCACCGAAGCACAACTTTTGCAGTTGGCATGCTACCGGAAAACACCCTTTGCCATTGAGGTGCCAACGAAGCACACTCTTTGCCGTTGGGGTGCCACCGAAGCATTCCCTTTGGGTGCCACCGAAACACACCCTTAACCTTTGCCTTTGGGGTGCCACCAAAGCACACCCTTCCTTTGCCTTTGGAGTGCCACCAAAGCACACCCTTACCCTTTGACTTTGGGGTGCCACCGAAGCACATTTTTTGTCTTTGGCATGCCACCGAAGCACACCCTTTGCTGTTGGTGTGCCACTGATGCACACCCTTTGCCGTTGGCGTGCCACCGAAGTACACCCTTTGCAGTTGACATACCACCGAAGCACACCCTTTGCCATTGATGTGCCACCGAAGCACACCCTTTGCCATTGGGGTGCCACTGAAGCACATCCTTTACTGTTGGCGTGCCACCAAAGCACACACTTACCTTTTGTCATGGCACCGAAACACACCCTTTGCTGTTGGCGTGCCAGTGCCACCGAAGCACAGCTTTTGCCGTTGGCGTGCCACCGGAGCACACCCTTTGCCTTTGGGGTGCCACTGAAGCATATTTTTTGTTGTTGGCGTGCTACTGAAGCACAGGTTTTGCCGTTGGCATGCTACCTAAGCACACCCTTTGCCTGGGTGCACTCTTGGGCCTTTTTGCTTATTGATGGGGCTTACTCTTAGGCTTTTAGCCTGCAACCAGGGTGTAATGTTTTACATTTGAGCTTACCACCAGGGTTTACTTTTTGGCCTTTTTGTTTAACACCAGGGTGCTGTCTTGGACTTTTTAGCCTGCCACCGGGATTCGCTGTTAGGCATTTTTGCTTACCAACGGGGCGTACACTTGGGCTTTTTAGTCTACCAATGGGGTGCAATTTTTGACCTTTTTTCTTACCACCAGGGCACACTCTTGGGCTGTTTAGCCTGCCACTTGGGCGCACTCCAGGGCTTTTTAGCCTGCCACCTGGGCATACTTTTTGGTAATCTCCGGGGCACATTCTTGGGCTTTTCAGCCTGTCACATCAGAAAGAAGCACTCAGACATTTATTCTCTATGAGAGTGTGGGAAAAATTGAGCGCTGTAATGAACAATATTTAGCGAGCAGTGGGGCTACAAGAGGCCGTCCTCGGGTGTGCTGGGCTTGGCTTTAAGTGAATCTTTCCTGCTGTGTAAGTCGCACGTTAAATTTACAAATATTTAATCTTCAATGGAAATAAAGAATCCTCTCCTAATTAATATCAAAGAACCAATGACCCCAATATACAACACAATCCCATATACCGGCTGAGGGTCCACAGGAGACAGAGACTGGTGTAGAAGCCGAACTAATAGGCTCAAATTAATTCTGATCAATATTAATATTAAATTATTTTATAGTAATATTATATCACTTAATATTAAGCAGAATTACATATGTTGACACCCAACTAATATAAAGTATGGGCCCAGACAGCCCCTTATATACAGTATGAGCCCCTACAAAGCCCCTTACAGTATGAACCCACACCCAGCCCCTTACATACACTATAAGGCTCAGAATAGACCTTTATATACCATGAGCTCCAAAACAGACCCCTATATACTGTATGAGCCCCCTAAATACAGCATGAGTGAGTGTGGCCAGAGGGGAGGTGAGCGAGTGCGGGCTGAGGGGGGTGAATGCAAGCTGAGGGGGGGTTAGTGAGTTCAGGCTTAGGGGAGTAAGTGAGTGTGGGCTGACGGGGGGAGTTAGTGCGAGCTGAGGGGGGTAAGTGGGGGCTGAGGGGGTGAGTGAGTGCAGGCTGAGGGGGTCAGTGAGTGTAGGCTGTGGGGGGTGAGTGCAGGTTAAGGGGGCTGAGTGCAGGCTGATGGGGTGAGTAATGGATGAGGGGGGTAAGTGCAGGCTGAGGGGGTGAGTAAAGGAAGAGGGGGTGAGTGAGTGCAGGCTGAGTGGTATGAGTGAGTGCAGGTTGAGGGGGCTGAGTGAATGCAGGCTGAGTGGGTATGAGTCTGGGCTTCTACATAGCCCTCATCCCCATCCATGTACATAGCTCTCATTCACCATCCAGGCCTTCATCCATCATCTTGGTATACAGCCCTCATTCCCCATCTTGGTACATAGCCCTCATTCCCCATCTTGGTACATAGCCCTCATTCCCCATCCTGGTACATAGACCTCATTCCGCATCCTGGTGCATAGCCCTCATTCCCCATCCTGGTACATAGTGCTCATTCTTCATCTTGGTACATAGTCCTCATTCCCCATTCTAGTACATAGCCCTCATTCACCAGGTGTAGGCTGATGGGGGGTTGATTAACAGGTTGAGTGCAGGCTGAGGGGGGAGAGTGCAGGCTGACAGGGGGTGACTGGTGACTGAATGCAGGCTGAGGAGGGGTGAGTGAGTGTGTGCTGAGGGGGGTCAGTGAGTGCAGGCTGAGGGGGCAGTGATTGCAGGCTGAGGGGGGTCAGGGAGTGCAGGCTGAGGGGGGTCAGTGAGTGCACGCTCAGGGGAAGTCAGTGAGTGCAGTCTGAAGGGGGGTCAGTGAGTGCAGGCTGAGGGGGTAAGTGAGTGAGGGTGGTGAGTGAGTGGGCACTGAGGGGCTGAGTACATGCCGAGGGGGATAAATGAGTGCAGGCTGAGGGGCGTGAGTGAGTGTAGGCTAAGGAGGGGTGAGTGCAGGCTGAGGAGGGGTGAGTGAGGGGGAGTCAGTGAGTACAGGTTGAGGGGGAGTCAGTGAGTGCAGGCAGAAGTGGTGAGTGAGGGGGGCTGAGGGAGGTCATTCAGTGCAGGATGAGGGGGGTTAGTGAGTGCAGGCTGAGGAGGGGTCAGTGAGGGCAGGCTGAGGGGGGTCAATGAGAGGGATGAGGGGGAAAGCGAGTTCAGGTTCAGAGGGGTGAGTATGGGCTGAGAAGGGAGAGTACCAGGTTGCTCTGTATTGCTTACAAGACCTGTGGTGATGTCACAGTCATGTGATCAGTCACATGACTGTGATATCAGTGCAGGCTCTGTCAGGTTGGAATCTGCGGTGGGGGTTGTTCGAGAATAGTGCAGGGCCGAGGGGGTGAGGGAGCAGTGGTGGCGGCGGTTGCAGTGGTCTGTGGGTGGCGTGTGCAGCGGTGGCTTCTGTTGTGGGTGCCGCTGCCAGCCTGCGCCATATTAGCACACCCATCACCTGGGTGTCTTAATATAACAAGCAGCGTGCTTCTGGGATTCGTGGACATCAGGCCGGAAGCTGATGACACACGGGATTAGGTAATTATATAATAGATATATATGGTCTCCATCCTGATTGTATATATATATACATATATATATATATATATATATATATATATATATATTAAGCAAAAAAAAAAAAAACTGCCCAGCACTCAAGACACAATGTGAACTGGTGCTAGCAGTGACGCTGGGTCAAATAACAAGAAAAAAATCTCTCTGCAGCACACAGCTACTACCAATATCGTACATATGCTAACAAGCAAAAAATGAGAAAAAAATTTAAAAACTTACGTTTTTTCAAAAAACTCATTACTCTTAAGTTTTTAAATCTAAAAAGTGACCTCATGTATTTTTATTAAAAATGTCTAAAAATGGTTAGTATAGGGATTAATTTTCCTTTGTTAAGTGGACTATCTTTCTATACATAATCACCAGTTTTGCGCTTCCGGCCACTGTGCCGCAATCAAGCGACGGCACCTGCGCAAAACTGGTGATTACCCGGAAGCGTCGCTATATTAACATACCCAAAGCTGCCGCCGGCTGCCTGCAGCCTCCCGTGGCCACCCCCCCCCCACACCTCCCCTACAGCACCCGCACGCCCCTGCTATACACCCCCACATACCCCCTCACTAAACCCTGCAGCCTCCTGTGCCCACACACCCCCGCGCCCCCCTTCGCCGGCCGCACCCCCCCGATTACTTACCTCTTCAGATAGGACCTTTGGTGATGTCACAGTCATGTGATCAGTCACATGACCGTGCATCACCCTAGCTCCGCCTCCTCTACACTACACTGCTTCCCAGCTACGACATAGAGCTGTCACAGCTGGGAAGGAGAGAAGAGGAGGCAGAGAGGCACAAGAGGGCAGCTCATAACAGAGGAACACAAACACTCCACACAGAGAAGAGGCCTGCACAAACACTACAGAGGCTGAGCTAACAAGTAAGTGCAGCAGACAAACATAAAGGCCTCCACAGCCCCCTGTATACTCTGCTCCCCGCACAGCCCCCTGTATACTCTGCTCCACGCACAGCCCCCTGTATACTCTGCTCCCCGCACTGCCGCCTGTATACTCTGCTCCCCGCACAGCCGCCTGTATACTCTCCTCCCCGCACAGCCGCCTGTATACTCTGCTCCCCACACAGCCGCCTGCATACTCTGCTCCCCACACAGCCGCCTGTATACTCTGCTCCCCGCACAGCCCCCTGTATACTCTGCTCCCCGCACAGCCGCCTGTATACTATGCTCCCCGCACAGCCGCCTGTATACTATGCTCCCCGCACAGCCGCCTGTATACTATGCTCCCCGCACAGCCCCCTGTATACTATGCTCCCCGCACAGCCCCCTGTATACTATGCTCCCCGCACTGCCTCCTGTATACTATGCTCCCCGCACAGCTGCCTGTATACTCTGCTCCGCGCACAGCCCCCTGTATACTCTGCTCCCCGCACTGCCCCCTGTATACTCTGCTCCCCGCACAGCCGCCTGTATACTATGCTCCCCGCACAGCCCCCTGTATACTATGCTCCCCACACAGCCGCCTGTATACTATGCTCCCCGCACAGCCCCCTGTATACTATGCTCCCCGCACAGCCCCCTGTATACTCTGCTCCCCGCACAGCCGCCTGTATACTCTGCTCCCCGCACAGCCGCCTGTATACTATGCTCCCCGCACAGCCGCCTGTATACTCTGCTCCCCGCACAGCCCCCTGTATACTCTGCTCCCCGCACTGCCCCTGTATACTCTGCTCCCCGCACAGCCGCCTGTATACTATGCTCCCCGCACAGCCCCCTGTATACTATGCTCCCCACACAGCCGCCTGTATACTATGCTCCCCGCACAGCCCCCTGTATACTATGCTCCCCGCACTGCCCCCTGTATACTATGCTCCCCGCACAGCTGCCTGTATACTCTGCTCCGCGCACAGCCCCCTGTATACTCTGCTCCCCGCACTGCCCCCTGTATACTCTGCTCCCCGCACAGCCGCCTGTATACTATGCTCCCCGCACAGCCCCCTGTATACTATGCTCCCCACACAGCCGCCTGTATACTATGCTCCCCGCACAGCCCCCTGTATACTATGCTCCCCGCACAGCCCCCTGTATACTCTGCTCCCCGCACAGCCGCCTGTATACTCTGCTCCCCGCACAGCCGCCTGTATACTATGCTCCCCGCACAGCCGCCTGTATACTCTGCTCCCCGCACAGCCCCCTGTATACTCTGCTCCCCGCACTGCCCCCTGTATACTCTGCTCCCCGCACAGCCGCCTGTATACTATGCTCCCCGCACAGCCCCCTGTATACTATGCTCCCCACACAGCCGCCTGTATACTATGCTCCCCGCACAGCCCCCTGTATACTATGCTCCCCGCACTGCCCCCTGTATACTATGCTCCCCGCACAGCCCCCTGTATACTATGCTCCCCGCACAGCCGCCTGTATACTCTGCTACCCACAGAGCCGCCTGTGTACTCTGCTCCCCCCTCAGCCGCCTGTATTCTCTGCTCCCCCCACAGCCGCCTGTATACTCTGCTCCCCGCACAGCCCCCTGTATACTATGCTCCCCGCACAGCCCCTGTATACACTACTCCACGCACAGCCCCCTGTATACTCTGCTCCCCACACAGCCCCCTGTATACTCTGCTCCCCGCTCAGCCGCCTGTATACTCCGTCTTTCTCAAGTGGAATGGAGGTGATATAACAATTAAAACAATATATAGAGCAAAGAAGTATCTCATTGGACAACAATTATCTAAGAAAACTCCCTCTTTTTAACCTTTTGTGTCTCACAATCGAGGGTCCTATAAAATGATCCTATACAACTACTTCTACTTTAGATAATTAAAGTGTTCAATCATCATATACTCTCTCATAAACCCTATAATAACATAAATAAATATATATAAAAATATGTATATAAAAAAATATATGTATAAAAACATGAAATCCCCAATTTTTACAAAATTATTATAATTAATGTTTTAAACAAAAAATATCAATAAAAATATTAATAAATATCTTATATTAAAATGTTATTAAATATTAATGAATATAAAAATTGATAATCTATAAGGACGTCCAAACTACTCTAAAATTAATCAGTTTATATGTGTAACAATACATGGAATAGAGATTAGATATTATACACAGGAGGAAGCGAGCGGGGACGCCGACACTCCCGGGACGGAGCGGCTTAAACTTCTCTCCATAACACCGCGGATCTTGAACACAGGAGAAAGGAGACCTTAACCGCTCTCAAAATCCATACCATTGTTGTGCGGGGATTGCACAACAGTAATAGGTTAGTGAATATTTAATTAAATCATCCCCCGTTGTAAAAATTGGTAATGCACTATTGCGCCCCCTACATTTCTTTTGTCTTTTACATGCAAAAGACCTGAGACTGGAACCTCCGTTTATCTTCCAACAAGATCCCAAACATAAAGCAAAATCTACAATGGAATGGTTCAAAAATAAACGTATCCAGGTGCTGGAATGGCCAAGTCAAAGTCCAGACTTGAATCCAATCGAGAATCTGTGGAAAAAGCTGAAAACTGCTGTTCACAAACACTCTCCACCCAACCTCACTGAGCTCCAGCTGTTTTGCAAGGAAGACTGGGCAAGAATTTCAGTCTCTCGATGTGCAAAACTGATAGAGACATACCCCAAGTGACTTGCAGATGTAATCGCAGCAAAAGGTGGCGCTACAAAGTATTAACTCAAGGGGGCCAAATAATATTGCACGCCCCACTTTTCAGTTTTTTTATTTGTTAAAAAAGTTTAAAATATGCAATAAATTTCGCTCCACTTCACAATTGTGTCCCACATGTTTATGTTTGAAGCCAGAAATGTGGCAAAAAGTTGAAAAGTTCAAGGGGGCCAAGTACTTTTACAAGGCACTGTATATATATATATATATATATATATATATATATATATATATATACGCTTGTACACTATGTTCCAAATTATTATGCAAATGTTCTTTTTCTCTGATTTTCCTAAATGGTCAGTGCAAATGATAGTCAGTGTAATAAAAGTCATCACCTATTAGAGTATACATCGAATTTTATTGAAGAAACCTCCCAATGATAACAGTATAAACTTCAAAATAAAAAAAAACCTCTAAATGCCCTGTTACAAATTATTAGGCACAGTAGAGTTTCTAAACATATGATATGTTTGAAAGAATTGAAAATGCTCATTTGTTGAATTTGCAGTATTAGGAGGTCACATTCACTGAAATAAAAAGCTATTTAACTCCAAAACATCCTAACAGACCAAGTTACATGTTAATGAGTCGGTCGACAGGGTAGGCGGTACTCGGATACCGGGACAGGGGGCTACTTCGGTGGGGGATCACAGCTGGTCGGTTCCCGGTTCCGTACCCTGGACCCTCAATGGCGGGGATGGTGGGGGATAAGGATGGGGAATGATAACGTGAAGCCACCTATGGTACCTGGTAATGGTGAGGTGATGGAAAGGCAGCTTTGGTAGTACAGCTCCCCACAGGTGGAGCTTTACCTCAGGGCAGCAGGGAGGGATGAGGGGAGTAGTAGTCCTCACATCCGGTGATGATGCTGAGGCCCTCCAGGCGCCGAATGAAATGAGGACAGACACCATTTCAGCTCAAATGGTCCTTTACTTGCACCAGATAGAAACGGGTACACAGTACAGTGACAGTGATGCCCTCAATATGGCGCTCGTGGTCTTGTTACACTCTCTCTCTCTCTTACTCCTCTTGAGCCAAGTCTCTAGTCCATGGGGTCTGTTACCTAAAAGTCTTTCACTTGTCGGTGTCGTGAACCCAGCTGCGGGACTGATGTTGGGCTGCTTTAGGGGGGCTTCAGCTCCCTGTGTGTGTTGGGCCCTCAGCTTGCCGGTCTGTAGTTAGGGATGAACCTTGCATCTAGCTACCTCAGCTCTGGTATGCCGGTGTCGACCTGGATCCCCAGCTGGCTACTACCAGGCCCGGGTAAACCCCCTTACAGAGTCGGGGTCACCGCTCTCCAAAGAGGCGCCCTCCTGATGCAGCCGCAGAATCCCCTGCATCTGCATCTGCCTTTCTTGCTCTCCTCACACCAACTGTCTGACTGAGCTGTCACTCTGTGGCGCCCCGCAACGAGTGCGTCACAGGAGGGTACTGCATCCCTGACTGAAGATGCAATATCTTCCGTCTCAGTGATGAATGAGTTAAACCCAAAGCTCCATACACCACATGCAACATCTAGAGGTAGAGGACCAATCTGGTCTTGGTGGGAGGAGTGTAAGGTGCTGAGTGTGGGGAAAGAGCAGAAAAGAAAAAGAAGGGAGTCGAGTTCAGGAAGGAAGGAGAGGAGCAGGAGTTTGCACAGTGCCGTGCAGACCTGAGAAGCCAAAGGAAAACTAACAGGTAGGGCACCAACAAGCGGTGACCCATATGAGAAAGTGGGCAAGCAACAAAGCAACGGGTTCCAAGACACCCATGCCCAGTCCCACCGGATACCGGTTCCGAGGTAGACAGTTGTTCAACGCTGTCCTACAAACCGGAGTGATGGAATAGCTTCATAGGAGCGCCTCACTACAGCCACGACTTCTGCAGTCTTACCAGGGGGGTACCCACCACGGGGTTTAGGACCCTTTGTAGCGGGTTAAATAACATGGAGCAGGCAATCCACTAGATAAACCCCAGTATCTCAACCTGATGCAACAAGGCAGTGATGGCAACAGACAAGGGACAGCTAGTAGAGAAGGAACACTGTGGAGCTTTGGACATAGACTGTTCACCACGGGGACCACCCGCTCCGTTTCCCAAGAACTGTATACCGTGTACCGTGTACAACTTCAGTAAAGACCCGTTACAGAGGAGCTCTGTGTCCGTACTTTCTTCTAAACCGCCTCAACGGAGGGTTTGCCAAACTACCTGAACTGCCGTATTCTACTTCCCAGTAACTGGCTCCGGGGACTATTGCTCATCCTGTGGGGAGCATCCAATCTAGCTGCCGCACATCCCCCGGAGTCCTAAGCAGCGCCGGTGCCATCACCGGACACCCACAGGTGGCGTCACGAGACAAATAAGACTTTTATTCCACATCCCCCAACCTGTCCATTTGACCACCGGGCCCCACAGCCTCAGTCATTGAACCGTGACAGTGAAGCAGCGCCTGAGATCTGAGAACCCGGCAACGGTGAGTCAACTCCACCTCTCCTGCTCTCTAGGCTCCACCCCCTGGGACTTACTGAATGTCAGTCCCCTGTATTAAAGTGGCTGTGTTGGGTGTTGGGGTGCAGACTCTGAAGATTCCCCCACGTCCATGGTTACAGAGGCATGACATCTCTAATTGGGATGTAATATTAACATAGGAACCCTTCTTTGATATCACCTTCACAATTCTTGCATTCATTGAACTTGTGAGTTTCTGGAGTTTCTGCTTGTACTTCTTTGCATGATGTCAGAATAGCCTCCCAGAGCTACGCCAAAGGTTCTCTATAGGGTTGAGGTCAGGGGAAGATGGTGGCCACACCTTGAGTTTATCTCCTTTTATGCCCATAGCAGCCAATAACACAGAGGTATTCTGAGATGCATGAGATGGTGCATTGTCATGCATGAAGATGATTTTGCTTCTGAAGGCACCTTTTTGCTTTTTGTACCATGGAAGAAAGTTCTATCAGAAACTCTATATACTTTGCAGGTCATTTTCACACCTTAAAGGGGCCTACCAGCTGTTTCCCAATGATTCAGGCCCAAATCATGACTCCTCCACCTCCTTGCTGACGTCGCAGCCTTGCTGGAACATGGTGGCCATCCACCAACCATCCACTACTCCATCCATCTGGACCATCCAGGGTTGCTCGGCACTTATCAGTAAACAAGACTGTTTGAAAATTAGTCTTCATGTATATCTGGACCCACTGCAACTGTTTCTGCTTGTGAGCACTGTTTAGGGATGGCCGAGTAGTAGGTTTATGCACCACAGCAAGTCTTTGAAGGATCCTCTACACCTTGAGGTTGAGGGACTCTAGAGGCAGCAGCAGCTTCAAATATCTGTTTGCTGGTTTGTAAGGCCTTTTTGGCAGCTGCTCTCTTAATCCGATGAACTTGCCTGGCAGAAACCTTCCTCATTCTGCCTTTATCTGCACTAACACATCTGTGCTCAGAATCAGCCACAAATCTCTTCACAGTACGATGATCACGCTTACGTTTTCATGCAATATCGTTTTCATCCCTTGTCCAAGGCATTGCACTATTTGTTGCTTTTCGGCAGCAGAGAGATCCTTTGACTTTCTCATGTTACTTGAAAACTGTGGCCTGCATAATATTGTGGAACACCCAGTTTTCCTTTTATTGGGCTCACCTGCCAAACTAATTATCATAGGTATCTGAGATTGATTTCAGTGATCCAAAGAACCCAGAGACATACGGTAATCAATGGGTTTCATTGACAAAAAAACCCTATGACCCTTAAAACCAATTTGCATAATAATTTGGAACATGGTTTATATACTGAGTCACACACACACACATACAGTGCCTACAAGTAGTCTTCAACCCCCTGCAGATTTAGGTGGTTTGATAAGATGCCAATAAGTTAGAGCCTTCAAACTGCAAACGAGAGTAGGATTTATTAACAGAAGCATAAATCTTACAAACCAAAAAGTTATGTTGCTCAGTTGAATTTTAATAAATTTTAAACATAAAAGTGTGGGTCAATTATTATTCAACCCCTCAAACCACCAGAATTCTGTTTGGTCCCCCTAAAGTATTAAGAAGTAGTTCAGGCACAAAGAACAATGAGCTTCACATGTGTGGATTAATTATCTCTTTTGCCAGCCTTTTCTGACTATTTAAGACCCTCCCCAAACTTGTGAACAGCACTCATACATGGTCAACATGGGAAAGACAAAGGAGCATTCCAAGGCCATCAGAGACAAGATCGTGGAGGGTCACAAGGCTGGCAAGGGGTACAAAACCCTTTCCAAGGAGTTGGGCCTACCTGTCTCCACTGTTGGGAGCATCATCCGGAAGTGGAAGGCTTATGGAACTACTGTTAGCCTTCCACGGCCTGGACAGCCTTTGAAGGTTTCCTCCCGTGCCGAGGCCAGGCTTGTCCGAAGAGTCAAGGCTAACCCAAGGACAACAAGGAAGGAGCTCCGGGAAGATCTCATGGCAGTGGGGACATTGGTTTCAGTCAATACCATAAGTAACGTACTTCACCGCAATGGTCTCTGTTCCAGACGAGCCCGTAAGGTACCTTTACTTTCAAAGCGTCATGTCAAGGCTCGTCTACAGTTTGCTCATGATCACTTGGAGGACTCTGAGACAGACTGGTTCAAGGTTCTATGGTCTGATGAGACCAAGATCGAGATCTTTGGTGCAAACCACACACGTGACGTTTGGAGACTGGATGGCACTGCATACGACCCCAAGAATACCATCCCTACAGTCAAGCATGGTGGTGACAGCATCATGCTGTGGGGCTGTTTCTCAGCCAAGGGGCCTGGCCATCTGGTCCGCATCCATGGGAAGATGGATAGCACGGCCTACCTGGAGATTTTTGCCCAGAACCTCCGCTCCTCCATCAAGGATCTTAAGATGGGTCGTAATTTCATCTTCCAACAAGACAACGACCCAAAGCACACAGCCAAGAAAACCAAGGCCTGGTTCAAGAGGGAAAAAATCAAGGTGTTGGAGTGGCCTAGTCAGTCTCCTGACCTTAACCCAATTGAAAACTTGTGGAAGGAGCTCAAGATTAAAGTCCACATGAGACACCCAAAGAACCTAGATAACTTGGAGAAGATCTGCATGGAGGAGTGGGCCAAGAGAACTCCAGAGACCTGTGCCGGCCTGATCAGGTCTTATAAAAGATGATTATGAGCTGTAATTGCAAACAAGGGTTATTCCACAAAATATTAAACCTAGGGGTTGAATAATAATTGACCCACACTTTTATGTTTAAAATTTATTAAAATTCAACTGAGCAACATAACTTTTTGGTTTGTAAGATTTATGCTTCTGTTAATAAATCCTACTCTCGTTTGCAGTTTGAAGGCTCTAACTTATTGGCATCTTATCAAACCACCTAAATCTGCAGGGGGTTGAATACTACTTGTAGGCACTGTATATATATATATATATATATATATATATATATATACATAGTTACGGATATATATATATACACACATGGAATAATTACGGTATCTAAATTTTCAATATGGGTATATATTTATATACTGACCCTGTACATCTCCTTCTGTCTCTGCTCATATTACCGTCAGATTCCCAGAGCTGCCGGTAATCTGAGGAGTTACTTCCTGCACATGTTGCAGAACGCGCAGCACACTGCATCACAAACACACTCACTTCAAAATAAATATGCTCACCGCACAAAATGCCGTCCAGCAAAGACACATGTTCAGAGACACAGACACAAACGACCCTATATGATTACAGTAACTGGCCAAATGTCACCTAAAGACTTCAATGAAGGTATGACACAGTCACATTGACATGTTATAGATCACTTTAAAAAGCAAGTTGTCATCTATCACATTCTTCTTCATTCTGCTTATTTTTTTAAGATCTATCTTTTCCTGGGAATTTGATCAAATCTCCCATAAAGGATGTCATTTAGCTTTACTGTAAAGTTTTTCACAAATTAACTGAAAGTTTTCTTTCTTTTTACAATTGTGTTCCTTAGCTATATCTGCGGTTTATGCATTGAGATGAAATAATTATTAACCCAAAATGTGTCTTAGTGTTTTTATACGATGTATATGACTTTAAAGCAAAGCCACTTCACAGGTCACACTGTAGGCAGCATAAGGGGGTGACATTAACCAATCAGTGATGATCAGTCAATTCCCCTATGAGTAAAAGCTTCATTTCTAAGTCACAGAGAGGCAGAGACACAGGAACCTGATGAGAAGCAGTGACTGAGAAGAGTGACTGACAGATGAGACATTTCAAAGACAAGTGACTGTGCAGTGTGATGGGAGCGGACGACTAGTGCCAGGTACATGGTGGGAAGCTCAGACTGACCATCTATGAGGGCTACAGAAAAAAAACAAAAACTTGGGATCAGCAACACTTCCAGGGATAGAATAATGTGTAAAATTTAAAGGGACTGAATGACAAGTGCTAAAGTGCTGGTGAGATAGTGACAAATTCATTTTTTTGGAGGTGGAGTTGGCACCACACACAGATACAACATGCACGTGACCCCTGTGTGATATCCACCTGGTGTGACACTGACACCGAAGGAGTAGCTCTGAGATAGTTCCATGGGTGCAGTGGAGCATTACGTGTCAGAATGCATAGAGAAACTCGGATGCACAACCTATCAGCAGAGCACCCCATGCAGAGCACAGCAGAGCTGCAGAGCACTCTGAAGATGCCAAATATGCTGCGGATGCAGAGCACAGGACTACAGAGTCTAACAGCTATACAGAGCAAGATGGAAATGCAAAGCCCAGTGGACATGCGAAATGTTGAGGAGATACAAAGTGTAGCGAGGATTCCGAGTGGGACAGATGTGCAGAGCACGATAAGGAAAAAGGTGGGGATCCAAAGTGAAAAATTGACACTGACCACTGAACAGCTGCACAATCTGCCATCAACGCAGCAGAACAAATATGAGAATACTGGTTCCAAAGATGAAAACTTACCTCCCAGTTACCCCTACCCTCATGGTGCCCGCCACCTAACCCCATCCAACTGCTCCTATAGTCAGGAATATGAGGCGGAAGATGCTGAAAGTTATGCTCATGGCGATGGACATTTATCATACTCCCTACCCCTCCCACAGGCCTTCACTCGCACCCCAAGCCCCGGGTGTCAAAAGTCCGAAAAGATGCAGGTAAACCTAGCGAACTACATCTTATGGGACAAATTTCACAAGCATCAGACAGAGATGATCATTACAAAGCAAGGCAGGTAAGTAAGAGTTTGCCATTTGTCTTATCATTTTAAAACCGCACATACATTGTGGAGGCCTTGGTCATAACAGTCATAAAATATACAATTTAAAACAATGTACTATTGCATATGAAAACATAAAATAATAACATTGCCCTTTTCACATACTACAAAGCAATGATTTTCATTACAATCTCTCAATGCATAGACACAACAATGGTGACATATGAAAACACATTCAGAAATGTATCAAAGACACTAAGCACAAGGATGACACAGAACTGAAAGGCTCAGCTTTACCTAATAATGTTATATAGGTTCAACATCAAGCCATTTTGGGTCGGCATGTTTCAATATGTTTGTACGTTACTATATAAGCTTTATTTGTCAGTACTTCTCATATTCTTGACTACAAAATGTTTTAATACTGTTGGTTTGTTTTGTGAGATAGATTATCGAGATAATAGATAGACAGATAGATACATAGATATCAGAGATAGATAGATAGATAGATAGATAGATAGATAGATAGATAGATAGACAGATAGATATCAGAGATATATAGATAGGTACAAGAAAGAAAGATAGCAAGCAAGAACTAAATAAATAAGGCAGCGCTCACTAGTGATGCAAACAAATTGGGTATTTATTGGCCTATGCGAACAGGCAGTAACATAGATAGGTACATAGATAGAAATAGATACATAGATAGAGAAATAAATATATAGATAGATAGATAGATAGATAATAGATAGATAGATAGATAGATAGATAGATAGATAGATAGATAGATCCATAAGAAAACAATAAGGAAGGCATCACTCCTTTAAAGAAGCAGAAAGGAACCGACCTTTCTTGCCCCGTAGTGTAATCACCACAACGTTTCGGTTCCAAGCAGTGCCTTGAGAAACATTCTTGGAAGCAAACCGTTGTTGTGATTACACTTTGGGGCAATAAAGGTAGATCTTCTTTGCATCTTTAAAGGAGTGCTGCCTTCGCTATTGTTTTTTTCTACATATATAGATAGAACCTTTGAGTGCTTCCATTTTTGCTACATTATTAAAGGGGACAAACCCGGGGAGTCCTGGGATTTGCACCCAAACGACTGGCACGGAAGGTACTGCTTTCTTTTCCGTTCTAGATGGACAGATCCTGCAAAATGCACTGTTCGAATAAAGCAATCCTATGATTTCCGATATGTGTAGGAACGTCACACACATGACACGTGTTGTTTGGTCAATTGATACTGGAACATAAAGAATGCAAAATGATCAGACTGATGGCTCACACACAGGCCTTGTACCAGACTTGAAACATTTATGTTTTACAGTTTATTCAACTATTACTATTTATAGAGCAGCATTGACTCCATGGTGCTGTACATGAGAAAGGGTTACATACAAACAAGTTATAAATACAGAGAACAAACTAACAGTGATAGACTGGTACAGAGGGGAGAGAGGACCCTGCCCTTGCAGGCTTACATTCTACAGGGCAAACAGTAGGTTGGGTCTGCTCTGCTGGTGGTGGTGGAGCGCCGAACTAGAACTTACATAAAAGAAAACAAACCCTTATGTAAAATATGAGTTTTGTTCTGTGTAATGATATCTTGCAGCGCACATTTGTAAGCCAATCAATAGCAGAGCATGATAGCGGTTACATGTCTCTCTCTCATTTTCTCACTCATAGTATATGGTCTGCCCGGGTGTATGAATAATCTTTGGGTTTCATGATGCTCATTATTATTCTCCCGACACTTCACTGTAAATTATCAGGATGTTTGAGGTTATATAGTGGAAATGTAATGTGTTTTACATTATAATGTAGTATAATGTAGTACCATAAAACTGTGTTTGTTTATATGTTACTAAGCATCAAAGAAGCAAAAAAACAAGAAAAGAACAATGCAATATGATAGAAAACATTATTGAAATTAGAATGACAATACAAACAGACCTATATGACTCAGTCTGCGGTATCAAATGGAAACTGCATTGTAGATTTTCTTACAGTTTACTACAGGGGAGGACCGGCCGTACTTCGGCTTTTATTTGCACTCTAATTCTACATTCACACTGTGCGTTTTTGCTCTGGTTTGGCTCCGTTTTTGCTCTGGTTTTGCTCTCTTTTTGCTCTGGTTTTGCTCTCTTTTTGCTCTGGTTTTGCTCTGGTTTTGCTCTCTTTTTGCTCTGGTTTGGCTCCGTTTTTGCTCTGGTTTTGCTCTGGTTTTGCTCTCTTTTTGCTCTGGTTTTGCTCTCTTTTTGCTCTGGTTTTGCTCTGTTTTTGCTCATCAGTTTTTGTAGCTAAAACCAGAAGTGATGTCCTTGTTTCTATTATACTTTTCCTCTGATTGTTCCATTCCTGGGTTTTGGTAACAAAAACTGATGAGCAAAAACAGAGCAAAACCAGAGCAAAAAGAGAGCAAAACCAGAGCAAAAATGCACAGTGTGAATAGATCTTAGTTACATTAGTAAGGTGATCCTTCTCCATAATTACCATCTATTGGCTTTAACTTACCGCCACGTGACCCAATACTTATTTTACATCATAATATATCGGTCACATCTAAAACTACTAAAATCCACAAGCTCTCTCCAAAAGAGTGTCTCGATGACATGAAGAAATGAAATAAGTAGCGATAAGGGGTGCAGTGGTCCCTAAGAGGGCCATATATACTGTATGTGCAGCAGCTATATATATATACATATATCTATATATATAAACACACATATAAATACCTAATTATGTGGAATCATTGTACATGATCATTTGACAAGGGCAGCTCAAATTATACAAATTCTGTATCTAGCCTCTTAAACTGGCTGTGTGTGTACCCAAGATATGATCTAATATTACCTAATATTCAATGCTTATACTTGGTAATGTTAGATACTAGTGCTTTGCGGTGCTCGTTACTTCCCACATATACTGTAGATGACTTTGTGATATATACCTTTATAGAAATGCATAGGAAAAAGTGGGTGTTTTACTAGCTGACATGTTCTAGTTTTTAAGGATTTTCATTTCCTTTGAATTTGTCGCTCTATGTAGTTCCTAGAACATTGACAGTACCCTTTCACATTTCTTATGTTAATGGGTGTCACAGCTATAGTACTTGATTTATGTTCTCATGACAAGAGGTATTGGCGAGTCATGTGTGATTCCACCACCAAGTCATCCGAACCCCCTCAACCCTAAACCCATAATGACGCCCACTAATCTTCCCCTTATCCCTTGTCATGTCCAAACTCCCGGATCACATAATTTATGGTCCGTTAGCCTGTCATGTCGGCCTTCTTTTTATGGCTGCTCCCCAGTACGGCCTCACTGGAGTAAAACAAAGGAGCCAAATTGCAAATGTGCCCAAGGGTTTGTGAAAGGGTCTAATGTTTTAGGATATTGTTGGGCAATTTAAATAGGTCCAATTATGCCAAGTAGTGGCCCATAGAGCTCCTAAAATTTATAATATTCTATGTTCATATTTCCAATATGTATCTCAAAATTCTGCGTCTATAGGATGGTATATATACTGCACAGTTATAAAGTACCTCAGTGATTCATAAGAAAAGTGTAATATCGCTTTATAAGCTGTATTTATAAGGCATTTAGATGTGTAGGTGGTAATGAATAATAAGGAAAAGACTAAGCAGAGTTATGTAGCTGGTTAAAATTGGATGGAAATTAGTAAAATGCAAACAGCTTAGTAGAAAAAAACACATACTTAAAAATATATACCCTCGCATTCGCTCAAACTTCCTTGTGGTTTAGTGGTTTGGGCACAGCTATAAGCCGCTGGTATATGCGATCTTCTGAGTATGTGGACACATCAGAAACATACTCTACATGGCCTGAGAGACAAAACAAGGCCCTCACCAGAAAGAAAAAAAACATGAGATAGATAGATAGATAGATAGATAGATAGATAGATAGATAGATACAGGTGCATCTCAATGAGTTAGAATAGTGTTAATTTCTGTTAATGTTGATGATTATGGCTTATAGCCAACGAGGACCCAAATGCCATTATCGCAGAAAATGAAAGTAGGGAGAACGAAGCGTCTAGGAGATAATATATATTACCTAAATAGGTATCAGAGGCTTCACCTTGTGTGGTTGTGAGAGTCACAACCACTATAAAAGCATATCACAGCTGCTGCAGTCCCCAACGTGGTGCATATAGAGTAGGGAGGATGAAGGGTTAAAATAGTGCTGCCATATTGCACGAGACATCAAAGGGTGAATATAATATTGATTTATTAGTCAACACGTTTCAGGGCCCTGGCCCCTTACTCATGACAAATCAATATCATATTGCCATGTTTTAGGGCGTTTCAGGGAGTCCTGAAACACGTTGACTAATAAATCAATATTATATTCACCCTTTGATGTCTCATGGAATACGACAGCGCGGTTTTTAACCCTTCATCCTTCCTACTTTAATTTTCTGAGATAATGACCTTTGGGTTTTCATTGGCTGTAAACCATAATCATCAACATTTACAGAAATAAGCACTTGAAATAGATCACTCTGTTTGTAATGACTCTATATAATATATGTATTTCACTTTATGTATTGAATTACTGAAAAAAATTAACTTTTTGATGATATTCTAATTCATTGAGATGCAACTGTAGATAGATGGGAAAAGGAAAAAGTAGTATTGTGGGCAAGCTGGGTACAAGCATCATTGCCCATCAACAGATAAAAACATAAAGCAGGCGGCACACA
This sequence comes from Allobates femoralis, assembly GCA_033576535.1. Classification (NCBI taxonomy): domain Eukaryota; kingdom Metazoa; phylum Chordata; class Amphibia; order Anura; family Aromobatidae; genus Allobates; species Allobates femoralis. Next base: position 360,205,134 of record JARQOC010000006.1, read on the forward strand.
AAGTTAAATATGCAAACAATAGGGGGTACATTAGTTCCCCAAATTTGTGCAACAAATTGTCACCAGAAAAAGTGAACCTTTGTAAAGCATGGCCATGAAAGACTATTTTTCCTGAAGACAAAACGTCACACAGATACATTTTGAGTAAATAGGATACCCACCGCCTTTAGTGTATTCATCTTGGAGTTGTGCCTGCTTTAACTTTTTAAGTAGACAGAGAGATGACCAGAGAGAGAGAGATAGATTGAAAAAAATTAACATCACCTTAATAAAGAAACACTTAGGGTACCTTTACACGCCGCTACTGGAGGATGGATACAACCAGCTACTTCACGTGCACGAGCACGCACAAACGGTTACAAACGGTCAACGCACCATCTTTACACGCCGCCACAAGCTACGCTACGATACGTTACATCTATCTCTGGATACACCGCCGGGTGCCATAAGTCACCTTCTGTAGCTCACCGTACCTCATTTACACACCGCTACAACAAGCTAATATGGGCGGACCTGCTGCAGCATGGACAGCACATAGGCGTGCCACAATTGTGGATTACGAGACGTCCGTACGCTGATAGGACAAAGCAAGAAACCCATGATTGGCCAGGCAGCGCAGGAGGCTGATTAATACATGACGCTCAAGCAATTGTGTAGTGTGACTGGTCAGCTCCTTAAATATGCCGCCCTATGCAGCGACTACCAATCGTAACGCAGGAGCTTCCTCCAATGATCGCTGAAGGGGGGCGGTATCCCGGAGCCTGTGTCACGCCCCAGGTACATACCAGGTACATTGCCTGGTGTCGACACATCCCTTTCGTTGCTTCTTTACACGCCGATACAGCTCGCTACAATCGCCTGTGTAGCCACCTGTTTCCGGGCAGTGCTCGGAAACAGATGTATCTGTTGCCGGGTGTCTCCTACCGTCTTTACACGCCGCTACTATGGGGTATTTTGCCGCTACAAGCTACATTTGTAGCGTGTAGCTGGTTGTATCAATCCTCCAGTAGCGGCGTGTAAAGGTACCCTCAGGCTACGTTCACACATTGCGTATTTTTACGTGCTTTTTGCGCGTGCTTTTCAAAATACACAATGTGCATTTTGTATGCCAGCAAAGTGAATGGGAAATTCACTTTGCCATGCAGACAGTGCAATTAATTAATATTAATATACACTGCAAAATCAAAGTTAAATAAAAACAAATGTATTAAAAATACTAAAGAATTAAATACTTACCTCTCCGACGGGTTTCAGTGGTCGGGAGCCAGGAGCCGCCACTGGAATGGTCCTTCTAGGACCTGTGGTGATGTCAGAGGGCGTTCCGGTCATGTGATATGTATCACATGACTGCGAGCGGCCAATAAGCACCCGGAACGCCCTCTGACATCACCACAAGTCTTTTTCCACTCGGAATCTGCGGCTGCTCACCGGTCCTGGCTCCTGGACACCCACCATCCACCCGCCGGTGAGTTAGTATCCATGTTTATTATTTTAAAAACCTCTGCCTTTATTGAATTTAGATTTCACAGTGTATAATAATACACTGTGAAATCTTTAGGGGCGTGCACAGATGTGACAGAGGGGAGGAGGAAGCAGGATTCTTCTTCCCCCTGCAGCACATAAAAGCGTGGTGTGTGAATGCACCCACGTATTTTGTTGCACCTTTTTGTGCGGCCAAAAATCGCGGCAAAAGGCGCAACAAAATAAACAATGTGTGAACATAGCCTTAGGGTATAAGGACTTCAATCATCATGAATCCAGTGGCATAAATTATATAGTAACAGAACAATAAATGGCAGCACTCCCCCCCAAAAAGTCAGAAAATAGTGTAAGCGGCGTAACTTCAGGCCCAGGGGCCCCGATGCGAAAGCTCCAACGGGGCCCTAATTATTGCAACTCTTTAATAGCATTAGTCTTTTTCTATAGGATAGAGAGACTTTTGGGGCCCCTAGGCTGCAGGGCCCGGGTGCGATCGCAACCCCTGCACCTGTTGTAATTACGTCCCTGAGTGGACTTTATTCACCTATGTGGCATAGTGGCGACGTTTCGGCTGGCTTGAGAAAGGCTACACACCAGCTGAAGCGTTGCCGATACACCACATGGGCAGATAAAGTCCACTATTTTCTTAATTTTTTTGGGAGTGCTGCCTTGATTTTTGTTACTTGTTAGATAGATAAAGTACGGTCACTTTCGAAGTCTCCAATCTTATTTATAAAATAAATAGACTTTTGCTGGTACCGTTTTAGGTTCTTACAACTCTGCGTTTTTAATGACATTCACTTTCTGCATCTGAAAGTTCCCAGTGCATACAATAAACAGATCCATAAACAACAATTTGGCCTCCAATTTTCGTTATATGTTCAGGTGTCTGTCTTTTTGGCTGCATGGCATGGCACTATTCAGTACACTGGCGCCTTGTGCCACCATAGCAATATTGCAGTCTTTATAGGAAACTTTACGTGTTCCTAATCGCAGTTCTGCTCCAGAACCGAGAGCTAAGGTGATTACCGTACCAGTTTCACATTTGTCGACCTTATGCAGAATGTTGATCCATACTACTACTGTTTTTTTTCACCTTTTAATTACTTTCCCAGGTTCATACACTGCTCATATAATTGTGATATATACATGAGGATCTTTTGCATTATTACTTTCATTCCGATGCCTGGAAGTCATTGCATCCATTATCCCTTTATATGAAGATTTACAGAATCAATACTGCCCTGAGTTGCGTCTTAAGATCTTTTTCTACAAGGTCTGCAGATGGTGAGAGAAATCAATAGTTAACATGCCATGATCCCGTGCATAACTTGGCATTGGTACTTCCTGGTGGATTAAATAATGATTTGCGATTACACCTGCCGCTCAACTCTTCCGTTAAGTAAAATAAGATCAACTAGTAATTCCTTCTCAAGATTACACCGCCTGGAACTTAAGGGGAAGAGGTTTGATCAGTTTTCTAGAGCATTATACAAAAGCTGGTTCTATATTTCACATGGAAACTCTCTCTCTATATATAATTGCTGTGGTGGAGGGATACCATGGTATCCATTGTGCAGAATAGGGGCCGCCAATGCAATGTGCAAAAGGACTTTGTATAAGTCTAGAATGTTGCTTTGTTAACTTGATATTGGTATAACCTCAAATTTACAAAGACTGGCACAGCACAGAGCGCTAATAAAGGTTGTGTGCAATGTATATCCCTAGCAATCCTTCATGGTCACATGTAATATTAGTTACCGTAGGTTGAGTTCACATGTCCAGTAATCATCCGTTAGAACAGATCTGACACAGATCAGTTAGCAAAAAAGTTGTGAATTTGTTGCCAAATAAGTGATTTGTGCAGGATCCATTTTTTTGCTAGCATTGGAGCTTATGTAGAAAACATCTGTTAACTGATTGCTATTAAGTCATCCGTTTTTCTTTAATTTTTAAAAGTTCCGTCTTCTTCTTACAGGATCGGTTTCAAATGCAAGATAATTAGCAATCAGTTAATGGATCCATTCTCCATAGATTCCAATGTTAACAAAAAACGGATCCTGCACAAATCAGTTATCGATGGACAAACAAGTTGTGTTTGCACAACTTTTTTGCCAATGAATCTCTGCAGGATGATTACTGGACATGTGAAGTTGTAAAACCTGCATCCCCTTGGATTCCCACATACCCCATCCCCCCGAATTGTAAAAACTGATGCCCCTGCACCGGTATTATCACAGATTCGTCATCACAGATCAATGATAATACTGGTGCCGGAGCATACAGTTTCGTCCGTCTTCATACCGGTTTCCACTGGCTCCAGAGACAAATGACATGCCCCCTGGGGGCGTGCCATTTGGAACTGCATTCTGGGCATGCGCAGTTCCAAAACCCGGATCCGGGGGTCCAGATCCAACGGGATGCGGAGGACGACAGATCTTGGTTCCACTGGGCACATTGTGATTTTAAACATGGTGCCCCGGATCCGGGTGCTTCCGGGTTTTGTCGCAGAGACCAAAAATGCACCAAGATACATTTATGGTCTCAGTGAAAAAACCGGGATCTGTGAAAAAAGTAAAGAACTGGATGCACCCACAAATTCATCTGGCCCCATTGAAAGTCATTGGGGCCGAAAACTGATGGGGGTGCATCCAGTTCAAGCTGGATTCACACAGGTGGCATATGTGAAACCAGTGTGAAACCAGCCTTAGCTGAAGAAGAGTCGGGCTGTGAGCCACAGTTGTAAAAACCTGCTGGACTCCTGTGAGATCCCATTCACTATCATTATTTGCAATTGTGAAAGGCTGGGGTCACACACACAGATATCTGGGCAGATATTGTTCACAGATCTCTGGTTGCAGTGAAATCATGGACACATGGTTCCATTTTGTGGCTGTGTACAAATGGAGCAATCTGTCCATGATTTCACTGCAACCAGAGATCTGTGAACAATATCTGCCCAGATATCTGTGTGTGTGACCCCAGCCAAAGAGAGACATTGTGATCTTATATTGTGTGGCAACAAGTCACTTGTACCTCTAGTCTAAGGGTATGTGCACATCAGTCGTTTTGTGGGCTGTTTTTTAGCGTTTTCCGTCGGCGTTTTCCGCTCAGTTTTATGTTAAGTTATGTTAATCCTAGCCACCGGCTGGATTAACATGATACTCAATGGAGTTTAGAAAACGCTGTCTTCATTAGAACGGTTTTTTTCTGGTCGTTTTCAGTTTTTCCACCGGTTTTCAAAAATAGAGCAAGTGACTTCTTTTGGTCGTTTTTCCAGCGGTTCCAGCATAACAAGTGCACCAAAGACCAGTCTGAAAAAACGCCAAGAAAACCGCCGAGAAAAACGCTGTAAAACCGGGCGGAAAACGTGGAAAAAACGCTTGAAAAACGAGGAACAATGCTGAGCACAGAAAACTCAGTTTCTGCTAATCTACACCGGTTTTTGGACGTTCTGCAGAGATGCACAAACGTCAGATGTGCACATACCCTTAAGGCCCTGTCACACTGAACAACCGCTCCAGCGATCCCGACAGTGATAACGACCTGCCGGGATCACTGGAGCGTTGTTACCTGATCGCTGGGGAGCTGTCAAACAGGCAGATCTCCCCAGCGATCAGGCCATGGGAGCCACCTCCCACATCGCTGGAAGCGATTTCAGCGTCCTCCCGGCTTAGCGATGCCTGTAAGGCAGCGCTAAGCATGGAGAACACTGGTAACTGTGATAAACAGCGGGTATCCAGGCAGCGCGCGCTGCCTAGATACCCGCTGTTTATCATAGTTACCAGTGTTCTCCCTGCTTACAGGCAGTGCTAAGCAGAGAGGACGCTGGTAACCATGGTAAACACCAGGTATCTAGGCAGCGCGCGCTGCCTGGATACCCGGTGTTTACCATAGTAACCAGCCCTGTGAGGTCACTGATCGCTGGCTTCTCGCGGTCACACACAGCGATGCGTGCTGACCAGCGGGAAACCAACGATCAAAAAATGACCCAGGGCACTTTGCAATGATCAGCGACCTCACAGCAGGGGCCTGATCGCTGCTAAGTGTCACACAAAACAACATCGCTGGAGAGATCGTTGTAATGTCACAGTTACAACGATCTCTCTAACGATATCATTATGTGTGACTAGGGCTTTACTATGTCAATGTCCGGATTGATTTTTTTATACACTTGGTCAGGGTATGTTTGCTGGGAGTATTGCAAAACCTAAAGAATAGTGCCCTAAACTCTGAATCTTAACGGATATTTATCAATATTTTTTGTGCACAGATAGGTTTTAAAAAAAGTTAGGCCTCATACATTCTGCAGAGCTAAGTGTCAGAGTCCCACTTGGCTCCTTATTATATGTGATGCCACATAGTATAGTGACACTATCGTATAACTTGCCTGAGGATTGCATTGCACTACCCAGACCGGCCATGGCTCTCCTGACCCGTGCGCGACATCTTCATGTATGTCTATGCAGATGTCACTATCTGGCCAGGCCAGGTATTTTGATGCGATCCTCATGCGAGTCATATGCTCGTTTGACTTCAGTCTTAATAAGAATAATAATTAAGAATAAAAAAAAAATACTAGAAAATCCTGTGAAAGTTACATATACATGTGAATTTGTTTGATCCATGACTAGGATAAAAAAAACAACAGGCATCTCTCTACATTTTTTTTACAGTCACTTTGTCTGCAAATAAAACAGAAATGTAATAATATTCTAATGGGTTTGAGTTCTATCTGTGAAAAACATGGACAGAACACACGTGAAACATGGACGTCTCTATAAAGCTGAGGGCTAAGTTCCCACGCTGCTGGGCATTTTTGATGTAGCTGTGGTTTTAGGTATGTCAAGGTTTAACTAAAACTACTGTTTTGTGAAAGTTCTGTTAGGCTGCTTCCACATCTGCATTTCTAAGGCTACTTTCACATCAGCGATTTTTGGCATTCGCGGCAGACCCGGCTGTTTTGCCGGATCTCCTGCGTAATAGATCATTTGCGGAAAGCCTGCGTTCAGCCCAATTCATTCCTTGCGGGACTTGCGGTCATGTGCGGCACTTGTTTTGTGATGATCCGGCAGATTCGGCACTTGGGTGAGTCAAAACACTGCTGCTAGCAGTGTTTTTTTTTTGTTGCCTTAAGTGCCAGATCTCCAGTGTGCGCACATATATAGAAGTCCCATTAGCATTAGGAAAAAAACAATCTTGCCGCACGCGTGCCGGATCAGTTTTTTGCAAAAATAATAGAAATCTGCTGGATTTTGAAACCCGCAGATGTGAAAGTAGCCTTAGCGGAGTTACCTGAATTTGCTAAACTTCAGGGTGGCTTCACATTAGCGTTCCTCTCCGCAGCGTTTCGCGGAGGGGAATCGCCATGTGCGCGCAGCGGCCGCCAGCTCCTATCTTTATAATGTGAGCGCATGGTGCTGCGCTTGACAGCGCATGACCATATGCACCCATTCACTCCCATATGTGATCTGTGCGCAGGTGGATGCCTGCGAACAAATCACACAGTCTCGTCCGCACCATATGGGAGTGAATGGGTGCGCATGGTCATGCGCTGTCAAGCGCAGCACCGTGCGCTCCCATTATAAAGATAGGAGCTGGCGGCCGCTGCGCACACATGGCAATTCCCCTCCGCAGAACGCTGTGGAGGGGAACGCTAATATGAAGCCAGCCTTTTTGATAAAGTCATCTGCGGATAACTTGCTTTGACTGTGTTACCACTATACAAACATTAAAAATATAGGCATTTTTTACATACAAATTTCCCTCATCAAGCTCTAATCTATGAGGAAAATCCACAAATAAAAGGCGTAATGCAAGGATACGTACTTGTTGCAGATTTAACAATTACACCACAGATCTATTTCCACAGTGTCTGTCCTTTTTTTGTCATATGCAAATATGGCCTAAGGGTACCTTTACACGTCACAACATTGCATGCAATTTCACTTGCAATTTACTGGTTGCAGTGAAATCATGGACACATTGTACACAGCAACAAAATAGAACAATGTGTCCATGATTTCACTGCAACCAGTAAGTTGCAAGTGAAATTGCATGCAATGTTGCGACGTGTAACGGTACCCTTATCTGAATGTTATCAGTTTGGTCCTAGTGTCATCAGTTTTTCTCGTACGTTAATTTTTTTTATTTATTTATTTTTTAAAAAAAAAGCTTTTTTATACATTTAAAACAGTTCGTGAACATTGGACCACACTTACATGCCATCTGGGAGCTGTGCGATTTTTCACAGACTAATAAACTTGCATTGCTGATTTAGGTTCAACAATACAAATCAGATATGTCTTTGCAATTTTGCAAAAATCAAGGACACATAAATGACCTCATAGACTATCACAGGTGCGAGTGCTATCAGTGAAAGACACGGAAAGCATTTGTACGCAAAAAAACGAATGTCTGAATCAGCCTTTACTGTATAATTTTCTTTAATCTCTGACATGTGCTGCATTGTGTTTCTGATCGGAGGGGGTCAACGTCCTGAGACCCCACTGATCGGGCCAATATACTGCTCTGAAGTCAGCAGTTCCTACATGAGCTACGTGCACAGATTTGTCTATGGGTTCAATAATAAGGCTACATTCACACTGTGCGTTTCTGGTCTGTTTTTGCTCACCAGTTTTTGTCGCCAAAACCCGGAGAGGAACAATCAGAGGAAAAGTATCATAGAAACAAGGGCACCACTTCTGTATTTATCACCCACTCCTGATTTTGGCTACAAAAACTGATGAGCAAAAACAGACCAAATAGGCAAAGTGTGAATGGAACGTAAGTCTATGAGCCTGTAGGCAGCTCTACTGTGAGAGTGAATGTACAGATAATTTGTGTGCACATGTTGCATTGTTGTCGTTTTTTTTAAGCGTTTTTATCACAAAACTGCAACCAAATCCTGATGCCAGCAGAGCCAATGAGAATCCTGAAGTATAGTGCACACGTTCAGGATTTTCTCCTTGCAGATTTGGTGCAGAAAATAATCTGCACATGTCAAGGTTTTGAGTATTGGGGAGATCGGAGAAATAGCTGGAAACTTATTGAAAGTTTGTCAGACGGCTATCTTATACTTCATCCTCATGTACGTACATGTTATTTTTTAAGATGTTATAATCTATGGTGCTGTTCACATGTCTGTGTTTTTTCGAAGACCATGTAAAGTGTGATTACCTCAGTCTGGTTTTTGTGATACCATTTGCCTGGTGATAAAGTGAAAGTACATTAGGTTGTCATCATGCAAGACCTTCATTTTAATCAAAATGCTTTTGAATATAGCTATGGCCATTTAATTAAAGAAAACTGCCAAAAGATTTGCATAAAATATTTATTGATTACAACATAGAGAGTAAAGGCCGCTTTACACGTCGCAATATCGTTCCGATATTGCTCACAACTTCACAGGAGCGCGCACGTTTTTGGCACTTGTCCAAAATCGCATAGTAGATGTTACACAGGGAGATATCACCAGGCAATGCAACTACGATTTCATACGCCTCTCTTGCACACTGCGTCTGAGCAACTCAGCAAACGACCAATTAACATTGTAGTGAATAGGGAAAGTTGCACTCCAAATCGTAGTTGCGCTGTCATACAGCACGATCCTGCAGATCGTCAAGCCAATATTGCACGGTTGAAGAGCATGCACAATTCACAATCGATATCGTAGTTGCATCGTTTTTGAGTTGCGTTGCCCATTTACACGACACAACACATGAACGATATCAACTGCAACGCCCGTACCACGTGACTTTTAATCGTAGTTGCGTTGCGATATCACGACGTGTAAAGCGGCCTTAAGTCATCATTTACAATGTCATAAATTAGTATTTTGTAGTATAACCTTTTGCTCTAATTACTACACTGCACTGATAGGGCACTGAAACCACTAGGACAGTGATGTCGAACCTATGGCTCGCAGAACCCTCTCTGCTGGCACGCGGAGTTAACTCAGTATTGCTGACTTGAACTACGGTAACTGCTAGCACTATTGCGGTAGCAGTTCAAAGTTTTGTTGGATCGAAGGATACATTTCTCCTCACTCCAACACTCACTCCCCTATGTCGGTATTGTCGCATAACGTCATACGCGGCACCGGCGTCATGTGACCAAACTCAGGAGAATGTCATTTACTCGCGGGGAATGTCATTTATCATTTTCCGCATGCAGAGAACGTCATCTATCATTTCCCATGCGTGGAAAATGACAGACGACATGAAGGGAGGAGCGGCGTTGGAAGTGGAAGTGGGAAGGTGAGTAGGATTATTATTTATTTAATTGTTTTTACCTATAAATAGTGACTTACCCCCAGGGCCATGGGGTACTCGGAAGCGGGCTGTTTTGGGATCACGGGGCTGAGACTCGGCTTCCGTGGCCCTGCGGAGTCACTAAAAATGCGGGGGAAATGTTTTAGGGATAAAGGTTGTGACGCCACCTGTGGTTTGCGACTATGGGAAGCCCCCGCTGCTTCAGAACCTCTGGGGATGATGGACGGGCGGGATGGGATGGGGTGGCTCCCAACGGGTGGAGCAGGTCCCCAAGGCAATGGATGTTGGAAGGTTGTAGGGTGCAGGATGGAGGGTGTAAAGTAACAGACAGACTCACAGTTTGTTGGTTCCTCAGGTCCTTTACTGATAATATTGGTGCAAGGCAGGACACTTACAGGTGATCTTATTTTGAGTCCGTGCAACCTGGGAGCAACTTGGGGTTTTCCTCTCCTGGCAGGTTCTGAGGTCTACCTGCTGCACTTTTTCAAAGGGTCCCTGCTGCTGCTTAAGCTGAGCTGTGGCCCTCTCTCAATGGCTTGGCCATTGCAACAGCAAACATTTTTATTTGCTAACCAATTTTTGACTAAATTGGATGTCATTGTTTTGCTGGAATTTCCAGCCCCTGCCTACCATGTGGCAACATTACATTCTTTAGTATATCCTTGTACATGGTATCATTCATACTTCCATCAAATCTATGCAAAGGGCCAATGGCAGATGCAGAAATGCAGCCCCAAACCATGACATTGCCACCACCATGTTTCACTGTAGGTGGTTGGTACATTACATCATTATATTTTCCAATTAGGTGGTATATAGTGAGAGCCATCATTGCCAAACAGATTGAACTTGGATTCATCCAACCACAACACCTTAGACCAGGGGTGGGGAACCTTTTCTCTGCAAAGGGCCATTTGGAAATTTAGAATATCATTCGCGGGCCGTATAAATTTATTAACTTAAAAAACATTGCTAAACTTACATCTGCTGGCAGTGTCGGTGAGGAGAAACAGCTGATCTGACAGCTGTTTGAATGTTCCCGCGCCGACATCTCCTCTCTGTGTCGGCGCAGGAGATTCAAACAGCTGTCAGATCAGATGTTTCTGCCCGCTGACAACGGTCGGAGCTTACCAGGGGCCCGGAGGAGATCTCTGCCGCTGATCTCTGTCTCCGGCCCGCCTCCCGAGCGTGCCGATTGGCTGGCAGGGCTCCATAGTGATGTGTCCGCAGGCGGAAATTCTCCGCTGCGGACACATCATTATGAACAAAAATGACCCTGCTTTCACTGCGTTTGTGTCTGCATGCCCTCTACATGGGTACACTGAGACGGAGGCATATGGCACACAGGTACATGGGCCCAGAGTCATACAACTCATGGGTACACAGAACATGGATACACTGAGCCTGAGGCATATGGCACATGGGTACACAGGGCCTGAAGTATAGGACACACAAGTACACAAAGTACAAGGTACAAAAAGAGATCCAGCAACACATCCAAATGAAGGTAGATAAAAATCAATGTGGAAATATATGATTTTAACATGGCTTCACATGATTTTTATCTCCCTCCCTTGGCTATGTTTCTGGATGCAGCTCCTTCTTATACTGCTGACAGTTTTCATCCCTGCACAGCCGACGATCACAGAGCAGACACTTTATTTATTTACTTATCTGACACCTTTAGATTTACTCACGGACTTCCCGAGGTGGAGGAATTGTTTATTTAAGATAAGCAGGAGGTCATTGTAATCCTCCCGGGAGCTGAGCTGGACAGTGCAGAGGCTCCTGCTTCACAGAACACCTCACGCTGACTATGTTTCAGGTCGGAGACAATTCCGGCACGCACCGCTGCTGATTTAAAGGGACCGCGCTACAAATAAAAGCAAAGTGGCCACGGGCCGGATCAGGTAACATGGCGGGCTGGACCCGGCCCGGGGGCTGGACGTTCCCCGCCACTGCCTTAGACCAATCTTTCTCTTTCCATTGGCTGTGTTCTTTGGCAAACTCAAGTTGGACCTTCCAGTTATTTTCAAAGTTGAAAGGCTTCTTTACTGGAACTCATGCATTCGACCCTACTGCTCTTAGCTATCACACCACAGTTTGGCGACTCACTTTGACACCATATTCTTCGTACATTTCGTGCAAAATCTGCACAACACTTTTATGAACATCAAATACTGACTTTTTCTTAATAATTCTTAATAATATGATCAACTTTGGAGAAAGTTTTTCAAGGTCGTCTACTTCTAGGTTTGTCAGCTGTTCCATAACCTTATTCTTCTTGATTGAAAGTGCCACTTAACTATGAGAACAGTTGGATTCCATAGCCACCCTTTTTTGCTTTTGTCTGACTTCACTCTTAGAATAATAAGCTTCCTGAAATTTGGTGATAGATTTGGTTTTGTCTTGGATAATTTTTGTCCGAAAAATAAAAATTTAGGCAAAATTAGAACACAATGTTCATCTTTAGAGCCACTGTATATTTAGTTCTTTATTAATTAGTGAAAAACACAGATGACTCACTGATCCAAACTACTGTTGTTTTATTTCATTTACATGTTGGACATGTAAATGAGTCTATATATGTTGAAACACTTTACCACAGAAAATCAGCCTCTTACCGGACCGAATTGGCTGCTTGCAGAGAACATCAGGCTGCATTCAAAAAGTAAATACTCGTAGACAATAGAATTAAAAGTGTACGTGCATCTTTGTATCTAGAAAGAAAAATACAGAACATTAATTTATATTCAAAAATTGCTTCAAATAAAGCTACATTAAAAAAAATACTACACTGTCTGCTGGGAACAACTAGGAAATCACATTAGGGGCAAAAGAAGAAAACAAATAGCCCCATAATGGCAAATCTGAAACAATGTGCTCTAAACTAATGTACAGTCATGGCCAAAGGTTTTGAGAATGACACCAAAATGATATTTTCACATGATCTGCTGCCCTCTGGTTTTTATTTGTGTTTGTCTGATGTTTATATCACATACAGAAATATAATTGCAATCATATTATGATACCAAAAGGTTATATTGACAGTTAGAATGAGTTAATGCAGCAAGTCAATATTTGCAGTGTTGACCCTTCTTCTTCAGGACCTCTGCAATTCTCCCTGGCATGCTCTTAATCAACTTCTGGACCAAATCCTGACTGATAGCAGTCCATTCTTGCATCAATGCTTGCATTTTGCCAGAATTTGTTGGTTTTTGTTTGTCCACCCGTCTCTTGATGATTGACCACAAGTTCTCAATGGGATTAAGATCTGGGGAGTTTCCAGGCCATGGACCCAAAATCTCTATGTTTTGTTCCCTGAGCCATTTAGTTATCACCTTTGCTTTATGGCAAGGTGCTCCATCATGCTGGAAAAGGCATTGTTGGGCGACAAACTGCTCTTGGACGGTTGGGAGAAGTTGCTGTTGGAGGACATTCTGGTACCATTCTTTATTCATGGCTGTGTTTTTAGGCAAGACTGTGAGTGAGCCGATTCCCTTGGCTGAGAAGCAACCCCACACATGAATGGTTTCAGGATGCTTTACAGTTGGCATGAGACAAGACTGGTGGTAGCGCTCATCTCTTCTTCTCCGAATAAGCTGTTTTCCAGATGTCCCAAACAATCGAAAAGGGGATTCATCAGAGAAAATGACTTTACCCCAGTCCTCAGCAGTCCACTCCCTGTACCTTTTGCAGAATATCAGTCGGTCCCTGATGTTTTTTCTGGAGAGAAGTGGCTTCTTTGCTGCCCTCCTTGAAACCAGGCCTTGCTCAAAGAGTCTCCGCCTCACAGTGCGTGCAGAAGCACTCACACCAGCCTGCTGCCATTCCTGAGCAAGCTCAGCACTGCTGGTAGTCCGATCCCGCAGCTGAAACAGTGTTAAGATACGGTATTGGCACTTGCTGGTCTTTCTTGGGCGCCCTGGAGCCTTTTTGACAACAATGGAAGCTCTCTCTTTGAAGTTCTTGATGATGCGATAGATTGTTGACTGAGGTGCAATCTTTCTAGCTGCGATACTCTTCCCTGTTAGGTCATGTTTGTGCAGTGCAATGATGGCTGCACGTGTTTCTTTAGAGATAACCATGGTTAACTGAAGAGAAACAATGATACCAAGCACCAGCCTCCTTTTAAAGTGTCCAGTGGTGTCATTCTTACTTAATCATAACTGATTGTTCGCCAGCCCTGTCCTCATCAACACCCACACCTGTGTTAATGGAACAATCACTAAAACGATGTTAGCTGCTCCTTTTAAGGCAGGACTGCAATGATGTTGAAATGTGTTTTGGGGGTTAAAGTTCATTTTCTAGGCAAATATTGACTTAGCAAGTAATTGCTGTTAAGCTGATCACTCTTTATGACATTCTGGAGTATATGCAAATTGCCATTAGAAAAACTGAAGCAGTAGACTTTGATAAAATTAATATTTGTATCATTCTCAAAACGTTTGGCCATGACTGTATATCAAAGAGAAAAAATATAAAGTTTTTCAGCTCACCCCACTTCTTCGGTCCTCCTCCAGCATTATTGGATCCAGTTCCTGGTGCACAGGAGAATGCCCTTGTCCTCGTTCAACAATTGCTGATAAAAACAGTTACGATCCAGCAACAGCAGGACACAGGAATCATTTAAAACACAGTTTTATTGTTTATTATTAAAAATCCAGTGCCATGTTAGTAAGTCCAAAGCAGAAAACCGGACCCGGTCCAACGCGTTTCAGCTAGGAAGCTTTAGATATGGATCCATGGCTGTCGCTGGATTGTAACTGTTTCAAACTAATGTATAGAGCCACCCTAAGGTTTGAAAGCACAGGGGCAGTAAGACACAGGAGGCGATAGCAATGATTCCGGATCTGGCTAAAGCTCCCGTCACACACAACGAAAGCAACAGCGATCCTGACAACAATAACGATCCATTTGGATCGCTGTTGGGTCACTTTGGGATCGCTGGTGAGATGTCAAACAGTCAGATCTCCACCAGCGACTCAGCAACGATCCGGAATGATAGGAGGTCTTTGGGAATTGTCACTCTTGGGCGAAGTATTGAGATCGCTGGTCGTTGTCCCTTTCAAACACAGCGATGCAGCGTTCCCAGCGGGAGACCAACGACCAAACAATGACCCAGAGCACTTTGTAACGATCAGCGATCTCACAGCAGGGGCCTGATCGCTGCTAAGTGTCACACATAACGAGATCGTTAGCGCGATCGCTGTTACGTCACAAAATCTGGGACATAACAATGATCTCGCTAATGATCTCGTTATGTGTGATGGGGGCTTAAGGCTGGGATCAGAAAACTGTATGCAAAATTGTCTGTTTTTCATTTAGAATAAAAAGAGAATTTTTCATCTGTATGCAATTTTGCTGTACTTTTACAACATTCATGTGGAATCTGCCCATTTTATCCATATAGCATTGTTTTTTTGCATGAACACTTTAATACATATTAAAGGTCAAATACATTTTCCTTTGGTAATAATTGTA
>JARQOC010000006.1:360220469-360297969 GCA_033576535.1 Allobates femoralis
CACCAAATTTCAGGAAGCTTATTATTCTAATGGTACCTTTACACGCCGCTACTGGATGGTGGCAACAACCGGGTGCTTCACGTGCACGAGCACGCACAAACGGTTGCAAACGGTAATCGCACCACCTTTACACGCCGCAACACGGTGCGCTACGGTAGGTTACATCTATCTCTGGATACACCGCCGGGTGTCTCAAGTTACCTTCTGCAGAGCACCTTACCTCATTTACACACTGCTACAACAAGCTAATATGGGCGGTCCTGGTGCAGCAGGGACAACACATAGGCGTGCCACAATTGTGGATTACGAGACGTTGGTACGCTGATAGGACAAAGCAATAACATCATGATTGGCCAGGCAGCGCAGGAGGCTGACTAATACATGATGCTCGAGCAATTGTGTAGTGTGACTGGTCAGCTCCTTAAATATGCCTCCCTATGCAGCGACTACCAATCGTAACGCAGGAGCTTCCTCCAATAATCGCTGAAGGGGAGTGGTTTCACAGAGCCTGTGTCACGCCCAGGTACATACCAGGTACATAGCATGTTGTCGAAACAACCCTTCTGTTCCTTCTTTACACGCCGATACATGCCGCAACCATTGGCTGGGTAAACACCTGTTTTAGGGCAGTGCTCTGAAACAGGTGCCGCCACTGGCGGGTGGCAACAACCGTCTTCACACGCCGCTACCTCGGGTTGAATTGGCGGTGCAAGATACATTTCTCTCATGTACCCGGTTGTTGCCACCATCCAGTAGCGGCGTGTAAAGGTACCATAAGAGTGAAGTCAGGCAAAAGCCAAAAAAAGGTGGCTATGGAATTCAACTGTTCTCATAGTCAAGTGTCACTTTCAATCAAGAAAAATAAAGTTATGGAACAGCTGACAAACCTAGAAGTGGCCGACCTCTGAAAACTTCCTCCAAAGTTGATCATATTATTAAGAATTATTAAGAAAAAGTCAGTATTTGATGTTCATAAAGGTGTTGTGCAGATTTTGCACAAATTGGACAAAGAATATGGTGTCAAATTGAGTCGCCAAACTGTGGTGTGATAGCTAAGAGCAGTAGGGTCAAATGCATGAGTTCCAGTAAAGAAGCCTTTCAACTTTGAAAAGAATCGGAAGTTCAAACTTGAGTTTGCCAAAGAACACAGCCAATGGAAAGAGTAAGAGCCGCTTTACACACACAGATATCTGTGTCCAACTTCTGAACAGATCTCTGGTTGCAGTGAAATCATGGACACATTGTTCCATTTTGTACACAGCCACAAAATGGAACAATGTGTCCATGATTTCACTGCAACCAGAGATCTGTTCAGAAGTTGGTCACAGATATCTGTGTGTGTAAAGCAGTCCAAAGATTGGTCTAAGGTGTTGTGGTTGGATGAATCCAAGTTCAATCTTTTTGGCAATGATGGCTCTCACTATATACCACCTAATTGGAAAATATAATGATGTAATGTACCAACCACCTACAGTGAAACATGGTGGTGGCAATGTCATGGTTTGGGGCTGCATTTCTGCATCTGCCATTGGCCCTTTGCATAGATTTGATGGAAGTATGACTGATACCAGGTACAAGGATATACTAGAAAATGTAATGCTGCCACATGGTAGGCAGGGGCTGGAAATTCCGGCAAAACAATGACATCCAATTTAGTCAAAAATTGGTTAGCAAAGAAAAATGTTTGATGTTGCAATGGCCACGCCAATCACCTGATTTAAACCCTATAGAGTACCTTTGGGATGAGTTAGGGCAATGAGTTGGGGTGTGTACCCATAGCAATAAAGATGAATTGTATTCAGATTTGCAAATGGAATGGAGCAAGATCCTTCAACGTGTCTTGAATACCCTAGCGCAGTGATGGCAAACCTTTCAGAGGCCGAGCGCCCAAACTGCAACACAAAAACCTAATGATTTACAGCGAAGTGCCAATAGAGCAATTTATCCTAAATTACAGCAGTGGCCATCATAGGGGGAGAGCCAGCAGATGCCAGCTCACTTCCCTGTACAGCGCTTGCAGTCTTGACACCCTAATGATCAATTCTATTATCTTAACAACTAATTGTAATGCCGCATCTTGCCCCCATCTTGTAGTAATGTGCCCCATTTTGTCCCTATGCAGCAATGCCCCATCCAGGAGCTGGCTGGCGATTCAAACTTAGGGTGGCAGACTTATTCTGCCAGCCCTTAGGTGGGGGGGGGGGCTAGGGGTGCTGTCAGAGTTTTTTGGTGGTCCAGGGGGGAAGGGGTGCTGTTAAGAGTTTTTTGGTGGTCCGTGCTGGTGCTGTCATAGTTTTTCGGTGGTCCGGGTGGGGGGGGGCGTGCTGTCGGAGTTTTTTGGTGGTCCGGGGGGGTGAGGGTGCTGTCAGACTACCGCCGGTCGCTCACTGTGTCAGCCGCCGTCTCTAGATGAGGGCTGTACCACCGGCCCAGGGGGCACTTCCCCCCTGCCACCTGGGCCAGTCCGCCCCATCTTGTAGTAATGTGCCCCATCCTTGTCCCCTTGCAGTAATGCCCCATCCTGCCCACATTATTTAGTAATGCCCTATCCTTGTCACCTTGTAATGTGCCCCATATGCTCCAATCTTGTAGTAATGTCCCCATCTTATCTCCATCTTGTAGTAATGTCACCACCCTTGTCCCCTTGTAGTAATGTCCCCCATTCTGCCCCAAAATGTAGTAATGCACCATCCTGCCCCCATCATGTAGTAATGCCCCACCCTTGTATTAGTGTGCCCCATCCTTGTACCCTTGTAGTGATGTGCCCCATCCTTGTCCCCTTGTAGTAATGTGCCTCATCCTTGTTCCCTTGCAACAATATGCCTTATCCTTGTCCCCTTGCAGTAATATGTCCCATCCTTGTCCCCTTGCAGTAGTATGCCCAATCCTTGTCCCCTTGCGGTAATATGCCCAATCCTTGTCCCCTTGTAGTAATTTACCTCATCCTTGTCTCTGTGCAGTAATGTCCCCATGTTTGTCCCCTTATAGTAATGTTCCCATCTTGCCCCATCATATGGTAATATCCCTAGCCCTACCCCCTTGTTGTAATGTCCCATTCTCACTCCATCATGTAGTAATGTCATATCCTTGTCCCCTTGTAGTAATGTGCCTCATCCTTTGCCTCCTTGCAGTAATATGCCCCATCCTTGTCCACTTGTTGTATTGCCCCATCCTGGTTGCTAATGTGGCACCCCAGAGTCCGGATGCCACAATGTCATTATCACCCTCGGGGGTAGTGTCATACCTGAGAGCAACAGAGAGTATCCACACCAGGCAAACCAAAGCACACAACACCTTTCTGTCTCCAGACCTAAAGGGGAGCTCTAAAACATGGGTTCAGGGCAGCTCCTGTATAAATTAAGGTATGGGGCGGAGTTAGTTAGTTCAGTTCCTATTAGGACTGAGGATGACATCCTGTGGACTGGAGCAGTGCTAAGCTCATCCCAGGAAAGCCAAAGCCTAGCTTGAGGAACCCACATGCAAGGGTCTGAGGAGAGCCTGGGGAGTGGAGCAGTGTCGAGCTCACCCCAGTGCAGAGTGCCAGAACCGGACACCAGACACCAGAGTCCAAGGCTGTGCAGGGCCTAATGACCCGGCAGCCAATACCGGAGGGTGGGGGATTCCAAGTCCCCCAGCCACAACAAAGTGCCCGCAGGCAATACAGCGCAGAGAGTCCAAGAGCAGCCGCCATTGAATAGGGGCTGGAGAAGAACACGGGCTGACTGCCATACCAGCACAACGCAGGAGAGAGAGAGAGGGCCACAGCTCAGCTTAAGCAGCAGCTGAAACCCGCTGAAAAAGTGCAGCAGGGAGACCTCAGAACCTGCCAGGAGAGGAAAACCCCAAGTTGCTCCCAGGTTGCACTTACTCAAAATAACATCACCTGTAAGTGTCCCAGCTTGCATCAGTAAAGGACCTGAGGAACCAACAAACTGTGAGTCTGTTACTTTGCACCATCCATCCTGCACCCTTCAACCTTCCAACATCCATTGCCTTGGGGACCTGCTCCACCCGTGGGGAGCCACTCCATCCCAGCTGCCCGTCCATCATCCCCAGAGGTTCTGAAGCAGCTGCGGCTTCCCATAGCCGCAAACCACAGGTGGCATCATGACCTTTATCCCTAAAACATTTCCCCTGCATTTTTAGTGACTCCGCAGTGCCACGGAAGCCGGGTCTCAGCCCCGTGATCCCAAAACAGCCCGGTTCCGAGTACCCCATGGCCCTGGGGGTGAGTCTATATTTATAGGTAAAAACAATAAAATAAATAATAATCCTACTCACCTTCCCACTCCCACTTCCAACGCTGCTACTCCCCTCATGTCCTCCGTCATTTCCCACGCACGGGAAATGATAGATGACGTTCCCTGCGTGCGGGAAATGATAAATGACATTCCCCATGAATAAAGGACATTCCCCTGAGTTTGGTTACATGACACCGCTGCCGTGTATGACGTTATGCGACAGTACCTGCATAGGGGAGTGAGTGTTGGGGCCATGTCACACACACAGATATCTGTGCAGATATTGTTCACAGATCTCTGGTTGCAGTGAAATCATGGACATATTGTTCCATTTTGTGGCTGTGTACAAATGGAGTCGGGTGTCCATGATTTCACTGCAACCAGAGATCTGCGAACAATATCTGCACAGATATCTGTGTGTGTGACGTAGCCCTTGGAGTGAGGAGAAATGTATCCTTCGATCCAAAAGAACTTTGAACTGCTAACGCATTAGTGCTAGCAGTTACCATAGTTCAAATCAGCAATACAGAGTTAACTCCGCGTGCCAGCAGAGAGGGTTCTGCGTGCCATACGTTCGACATCACTGCCCTAGTGGTTTCAGTGCCCTATCAGTGCATACCAAGAAGTTATACTACAAAATACTAATTTATGACATTGTAAATGATGACTTACTCTTTATGTTGTGATCAATAAATATTTTATGCAACCCTTATGGCAGTTTTCTTTAATTAATTGACCATAGCTATATTCAAAAGCATTTTGATTAAAGTTAAGGTTTTTCATGATGACTACCTAATGCGCTTTCACTTCATCACCAGGCAAATGGCATCACAACAGCCAGACTGAGGTTAATCACACTTTACATGGTCTTCGAAAAAATGCAGACATGTGAACAGCACCATAGAGTATAACATGTTGTACTCTTAAAAAATAGCATTTAATAAATATAATAATGGGGATGAAGTATAAGATAGCTGTCTGACAAACATTCAATTAGTTTCCAGCTATTTCTCCGATCTCCCCAATACTCAAAAACTTGACGTGCAGATTATTTTCTGCACCAAATCTGCAAGGAGAAAATCCTGAACGTGTGCACTATACTTCAGGATTCTCATTGGCTCTGCTGGCATCAGGATTTGGTTGCAGTTTTGTGATAACTCTGCAAGCAAAAACACTCAAAAAAAAAGCAACAAAAATGCAACATGTGCACAAACATGTACATGTACATCTGTACATCCTTATCTGTTATCTGTACATTCACTCTCACAGTAGAGCTGCCTACAGATTCATAGACTTACGTTCCATTCACACTGTGCCTTTTTGCTCTGTTTTTGCTCTGTTTTTGCTCTGTTTTTGCTCTGTTTTTGCTCTGTTTTTGCTCTGTTTTTGCTCATCAGTTTTTGTAGCCAAAACCAGGAGTGGGTGATAAATACAGAAGTGGTGCCCTTGTTTCTATGATACTTTTCTTCTGATTGTTCCACTCCGGGTTTAGGCTATTAAAACTGATGGGCAAAAACAGAGCAAGAACAGAGCAAAAACAGAGCAAAAACAGAGCAAAAACAGAGCAAAAACAGAGCAAAAACAGAGCAAAAACAGAGCAAAAACGCACAGTGTGAATGGAGCCTTATTATTGAACCTATAGACAAATCTGTGCACGTAGCTCACTGCTGATTTCAGAGCAGTATATTGGCAGAACAGTGGGGTCTCAGGACGTTGACCCCCTCTGATCAGAAACACTGTGCAGCACGTCAGTGATGAAAAAAAAAATTATACAGTAAAGGCTCATTTAGACATTCGTTTTTTTGCGTACAAATGCTTTCCGTGTTTTTCACTGATAGCACTCGTACCTGTGATAGTCTATGAGGTCATTTATGTGTCCTTGATTTTTGCAAAAAAAAAAAGACATCTGACTTTATTGTTATTGTTAAATCTAAATCAGCAATGCAAGTTTATTACTTCGTGAAAAATCAGACAGCACCCAGATGGCATGCAAATGTGGTCTAATGTTCACAACTGTTTTAAAAGTATAAAAAAGCTCTTTAAAAAAAAATTAACTTACGAGAAAAACTGATGACACTAGAACCAAACTAATAACATTCAGATGAAAGTCATATGAAAATCACTGATGAAACGTTGTCCTTTTTTTCTCATACGTAAATATGGCCTAATGGGGCCGTCACACGCGTCAATGTCGTCAGTGATCTGATCGCTGACGACATTGACGGATGATTGCTGGTGAGCTGTCACACAGGCAGACTCACCAGCGATCATTTTACGGGCCACGTCACACACACAGATATTTGTGCAGATATTGTTCACAGATCTCTGGTTGCAGTGAAATCATGGACACATGGTTCCATTTTGTGGCTGTGTACAAATGGAGCAATCTGTCCATGATTTCACTGCAACCAGAGATCTGTGAACAATATCTGCCCAGATATCTGTGTGTGTGACCCCAGCCTACCAGCGACATCGTGGAAATGATTTCTATATCGTTTCCACGATGGCTGCAGGCTGGTATCCAGGGTAAACTGCGGGTATCTAGGCAGCGCGCGCTGCCTAGTTACCCGATGTGTACCTTAGTTGCCAGCCTTCTCCGCTCACCGGCTGGTATCTAAGGTACACAGCGGGTAACTAGAGTCCCTAGTTACCCACTGTGTACCTTAGATACCAGCCGGTGAGCGGAGAAGGCTGGTAACTAAGGTACACACTAGTTACCCACTGTGTACCTTAGATACCAGCCGGTGAGCGGAGAAGGCTGGTAACTAAGGTACACATCGGGTAACTAGGCAGCGCACGCTGCCTAGTTACCCGCAGTTTACCCTGGATACAAGCTCCCAGCGCTTCCTGAGAGGCGCTGGGAGCTGGCTGATCGCATCTCCCGGTGTCACACGCAGCGATGCTGCGTGTACACCGGGCGACCGTCGTCAGGTTTTAGAACAGGTTCTAAAACCTGGCAACCATCCACCAGCGATTTATTGCTGGTTGATTGAGCATGTCACACGCGTCAATATCGCTGCAACGTCACGTGCAGCAGTGGTCGTGCACGCGATATTGACGCGTGTGACGGCCCCATAACACTGTGGAAATAGATCTGTGGTGCAATTTTGAAATCTGCAACATGTACATATCCTTGCATTACGCCTTTTATTTGTGGATTTTCCTCATAGATTAGAGCCTGATGAGGGAAATTTGTATGTAAAGAACACCTATATTTTTAATGTTGCTATAGTGGTAACACAGTCAAAGCAAGTTATCCGCAGATGACTTTATAAATAAAGGTTTGGCAAATTCAGGTAACTCCGCTAAGGCTACTTTCACATCTGCAGGTTTCAAAATCCAGCAGATTTCCATTATTTTTTGCAAAAAACGGATCCGCCATATATGTGCGGCAAGATTGTGTTTTTTCCTAATGCATTTCTATGGGACTTCTGTACATGTGCGGACAATTGAGATCTGGCACTTAAGGCAAAGAATAAAAACCCGCTGCTAGCAGCGGTTTGTTTGACTTGCCCAAGTGCCGGTTCTGCCAGATCATCGCGAAACAGCAAGTGCCACACATGACCACAAGTCCCGTAAGGAATGAATTGGGCTGAACGCAGGCTTTCTGCAAATGATCTGTTACGCAGGAGATGCAGCAAAGCTGCCGGATCTGCCGCAAATGGCAAAAATCGCTGATGTGAAAGTAGCCTTAGAAATGCATATGTGGAAGCAGCCTAACAGAACTTTCACAAAACAGTAGTTTTAGTTAAACCTTGACATACCTAAAACCACAGCTACATCAAAAATGCCCAGTAGCGTGGGAACTTAGCCCTTGGCTTTATACAGACGTCCATGTTTCACATGTGTTCTGTCCATGTTTTTCATAGAACTCAAACCCATTAGTATATTATTACATTTCTATGTTTTATTTGCAGACAAAATGACCGTAAGGGCCACGTCACACACACAGATATCTGTGCAGATATTGTTCGCAGATCTCTGGTTGCAGTGAAATCATGGATACATTGCTCCATTTGTACACAGCCACAAAATGGAACATTGTGTCCATGATTTCACTGCAACCAGAGATCTGCGAACAATATCTGCACAATTATCTGTGTGTGTGACGTGGGCCTAAAAAAAATGTAGAGAGATGCCTGGTTTTTTTCATCCTAGTCATGGATCAAACACATTCACATGTATAAGTAACTTTCACAGGATTTTCTAATATTTTTTTTTAATTCTTAAGTATTATTCTTATTGAGACTGAAGTCAAACGAGCGTATGACTCGCATGAGGATCGCATCAAAATACCTGGCTTGGCCAGAGAGTGACATCTGCATAGACATACATGAAGATGTCGCGCACGGGTCAGGAGAGCCGTGGCCGGTCTGGGTAGTGCAATGCAATCCTTAGGCAAGTCATACGATAGTGTCACTATACTATGTGGCATCACATATAATAAGGAGCCAAGTGGGACTCTGACACTTAGCTCTGCAGAATGTATGAGGCCTAACTTTTTTTAAAAGCTATCTGTGCACAAAAAATATTGATAAATATCTGTTACGATTCAGAGTTTAGGGCACTATTCTTTAGGTTTTGTAATACTCCCAGCATGTATACCCTGCCCAAGTGTATAAAAAAATCAATCCGGAGATTGACATAGTAAGATTAGAGGTACAAATGACTTGTAGCCACACAATATAACATCACAATGTCTCTCTTTCCCAATGGCAAATTAATGATAGTCAATGGGATCTCACAGAAGTCCAGCAGGTTTTTACAACTGTGGCTCACAGCCCGACTCTTCTTCAGCTAAGGCTGATTTCACACTGGTTTCACATGCGCCACCTGTGTGTATCCAGCTTGAACTGGATGCACCCCATCAGTTTTCGGCCCCAATGACTTTCAATGGGGCCAGATGAATTTGTGGGTGCATCCAGTTCTTTACTTTTTTCACGGATCCGGGTGTTCCCGGTTTTTTCACTGAGACCATAAATGTATCTTGGTGCATTTTTGGTCTCTGCGACAAAACCCGGAAGCACCCGGATCCGGGGCACCATGTTTAAAATCACAATGTGCCCAGTGGAACCAAGATATGTCGTCCTCCGCATCCCATTGGATCTGGACCCCCGGATCCGGGTTTTGGAACTGCGCATGCCCAGAATGCAGTTCCAAATGGCACGCCCCCAGGGGGCATGTCATTTATCTCTGGAGCCAGTGGAAACCGGTATGAAGACGGACGAAACTGTATGCTCCAGCACCAGTATTATCATTGATCTGTGATGACGAATCTGTGATAATACCGGTGCAGGGGCATCAGTTTTTACAATTCGGGGGGGATGGGGTATGTGGGAATCCAAGGGGATGCAGGTTTTACAACTTCACATGTCCAGTAATCATCCTGCAGAGATTCATTGGCAAAAAAGTTGTGCAAACACAACTTGTTTGTCCATCGATAACTGATTTGTGCAGGATCCGTTTTTTGTTAACATTGGAATCTATGGAGAATGGATCCATTAACTGATTGCTAATTATCTTGCATTTGAAACCGATCCTGTAAGAAGAAGACGGAACTTTTAAAAATTAAAGAAAAACGGATGACTTAATAGCAATCAGTTAACAGATGTTTTCTACATAAGCTCCAATGCTAGCAAAAAAATGGATCCTGCTCAAATCACTTATTTGGCAACAAATTCACAACTTTTTTGCTAACTGATCTGTGTCAGATCTGTTCTAACGGATGATTACTGGACATGTGAACTCAACCTACGGTAACTAATATTACATGTGACCATGAAGGATTGCTAGGGATATACATTGCACACAAGCTTTATTAGCGCTCTGTGCTGTGCCAGTCTTTGTAAATTTGAGGTTATACCAATATCAAGTTAACAAAGCAACATTCTAGACTTATACAAAGTCCTTTTGCACATTGCATTGGCGGCCCCTATTCTGCACAATGGATACCATGGTATACCTCCACCAGGGCAATTATATATAGAGAGAGAGTTTCCATGTGAAATATAGAACCAGCTTTTGTATAATGCTCTAGAAAACTGATCAAACCTCTTCCCCTTAAGTTCCAGGCGGTGTAATCTTGAGAAGGAATTACTAGTTGATCTTATTTTACTTAACGGAAGAGTTGAGCGGCAGGTGTAATCGCAAATCATTATTTAATCCACCAGGAAGTACCAATGCCAAGTTATGCACGGGATCATGGCATGTTAACTATTGATTTCTCTCACCATCTGCAGACCTTGTAGAAAAAGATCTTAAGATGCAACTCAGGGCAGTATTGATTCTGTAAATCTTCATATAAAGGGATAATGGATGCAATGACTTCCAGGCATCGGAATGAAAGTAATAATGCAAAAGATCCTCATGTATATATCACAATTATATGAGCAGTGTATGAACCTGGGAAAGTAATTAAAAGGTGAAAAAAAACAGTAGTAGTTATGGATCAACATTCTGCATAAGGTCGACAAATGTGAAACTGGTACGGTAGTCATCTTAGCTCTCGGTTCTGGACAGAACTGCGATTAGGAACACGTAAAGTTTCCTATAAAGACTGCAATATTGCTATGGTGGCACAAGGCGCCAGTGTACTGAATAGTGCCATGCCATGCAGCCAAAAAGACAGACACCTGAACATATAACGAAAATTGGAGGCCAAATTGTTGTTTATGGATCTGTTTATTGTATGCACTGGGAACTTTCAGATGCAGAAAGTGAATGTCATTAAAAACGCAGAGTTGTAAGAACCTAAAACGGTACCAGCAAAAGTCTATTTATTTTATAAATAAGATTGGAGACTTCGAAAGTGACCGTACTTTATCTATCTAACAAGTAACAAAAATCAAGGCAGCACTCCCAAAAAAATTAAGAAAATAATGGACTTTATCCGCCCATGTGGTGTATCGGCAACGTTTCAGCTGGTGTGTAGCCTTTCTCAAGCCAGCCGAAACGTCGCCACTATGCCACATAGGTGAATAAAGTCCACTCAGGGGCGTAATTACAACAGGTGCAGGGGTTGCGATCGCACCCGGGCCCTGCAGCCTACCTCTCTCCTATAGAAAAAGACTAATGCTATTAAAGATTTGCAATAATTAGGGGCCCCGATGGAGCTTTCGCATCGGGGCCTCTGGGCCTGAAGTTACGCCACTTCCAATATTTTCTGAATTTTTTGGGGGGGAGTGCTGCCATTTATTGTTTTGTTACTGTATAATTTATGCCACTGGATTCATGATGATTGAAGTCCTTATACCCTAAGGCTATGTTCACACATTGCGTATTTTGTTGCGCCTTTTGCCGCGATTTTTGGCCGCACAAAAAGGTGCAACATAATACGTGGGTGCATTCACACACCACGTTTTTATGTGCTGCAGGGGGAAGAAGAATCCTGCTTCCTCCTCCCCTCTGTCACATCTGTGCACGCCCCTAAAGATTTCACAGTGTATTATTATACACTGTGAAATCTAAATTCAATAAAGCCAGAGGTTTTTAAAATAATAAACATGTATACTAACTCACCGGCGGGTGGATGGTGGGTGTCCGGGAGCCAGGACCGGTGAGCAGCTGCAGATTCCGAGTGGAAAAAGACTTGTGATGATGTCAGAGGGCGTTCCGGGTGCTTATTGGCCGCTCGCAGTCATGTGATACATATCACATGACCGGAACGCCCTCTGACATCACCACAGGTCCTAGAAGGACCATTCCAGTGGCGGCTCCTGGCTCCCGACCACTGAAACCCGTCTGAGAGGTAAGTATTTAATTCTTTAGTATTTTTAATACATTTGTTTTTATTTAACTTTGATTTTGCAGTGTATATTAATACACTGCAAAATAAAATGGGCGGTCACAGGTGTCACACAGGTGAGGAGGAAGCAGGATTCTTCCTCCCCTCTGTGACATCAGATGCAGCAGCGCCCGTCCTGATAGGAAAAAGCGCCGGCGCTGCTGCGTCAAGAATTGACAGGGTCATTCTTTTTACGCAGGTGCTTTTTCCTATAAAAGTGTGGGCGTATTTTTACGCACTGTCTGCATGGCAAAGTGAATTTCCCATTCACTTTGCTGGCAGACAAAATGCACATTGCATATTTTGAAAAGCACGTGCAAAAAGCACGTAAAAATACGCAATGTGTGAACGTAGCCTAAGTGTTTCTTTATTAAGGTGATATTCCTATTTGTTTCAATCTATCTCTCTCTATCTGGTCATCTCTCTGTCTACTTAAAATGTTAAAGCAGGCACAACTCCAGGATGAATACACTAAAGGCAGTGGGTATCCTATTTACTCAAAATGTATCTGTGTGACGTTTTGTCTTCAGGAAAAATAGTCTTTCATGGCCATGCTTTACAAAGGTTCACTTTTTCTGGTGACAATTTGTTGCACAAATTTGGGGAACTAATGTACCCCCTATTGTTTGCATATTTAACTTTGTGTGCCACCTGCTTTATGTTTTTATCTGTTGATGGGCAATGATGCTTGTACCCAGCTTGCCCACAATACTACTTTTTCCTTTTCCCATCTATCTACAGGTGCATCTCAATGAATTAGAATATCATCAAAAAGTTAATTTTTTTCAGTAATTCAATACATAAAGTGAAATACATATATTATATAGAGTCATTACAAACAGAGGGATCTATTTCAAGTGTTTATTTCTGTAAATGTTGATGATTATGGTTTACAGCCAATGAAAACCCAAAGGTCATTATCTCAGAAAATTAAAGTAGGAAGGATGAAGGGTTAAAAACCGCACTGCCGTATTCCATGAGACATCAAAGGGTGAATATAATATTGATTTATTAGTCAACATGTTTCAGGACTCCCTGAAACGCCCTAAAACATGGCAATATGATATTGATTTGTCATGAGGAAGGGGCCAGGGTGCCCTGAAACGTGATGACTAATAAATCAATATTATATTCACCCTTTGATGTCTCGTGCAATATGGCAGCACTATTTTAACCCTTCATCCTCCCTACTCTATATGCACCACGTTGGGGACTGCAGCAGCCGTGATATGCTTTTATAGTGGTTGTGACCCTCACAACCACACAAGGTGAAGCCTCTGATACCTATTTAGGTAATATTTTATCTCCTAGACGCTTCGTTCTCCCTACTTTCATTTTCTGCGATAATGGCCTTTGGGTCCTCATTGGCTATAAGGCATAATCATCAACATTAACAGAAATTAACACTATTCTAACTCATTGAGATGCACCTGTATCTATCTATCTATCTATCTCATGTTTTTTTTCTTTCTGGTGAGGGCCTTGTTTTGTCTCTCAGGCCATGTAGAGTATGTTTCTGATGTGTCCACATACTCAGAAGATCGCATATACCAGCGGCTTATAGCTGTGCCCAAACCACTAAACCACAAGGAAGTTTGAGCGAATGCGAGGGTATATATTTTTAAGTATGTGTTTTTTTCTACTAAGCTGTTTGCATTTTACTAATTTCCATCCAATTTTAACCAGCTACATAACTCTGCTTAGTCTTTTCCTTATTATTCATTACCACCTACACACCTAAATGCCTTATAAATACAGCTTATAAAGCGATATTACACTTTTCTTATGAATCACTGAGGTACTTTATAACTGTACAGTATATATACCATCCTATAGACGCAGAATTTTGAGATACATATTGGAAATATGAACATAGAATATTATAAATTTTAGGAGCTCTATGGGCCACTACTTGGCATAATTAGACCTATTTAAATTGCCCAACAATATCCTAAAACAAATCCTTGGGCACATTTGCAATTTGGCTCCTTTGTTTTACTCCAGTGAGGCCGTACTAGGGAGCAGCCATAAAAAGAAGGCCGACATGACAGGCTAACGGACCATAAATTATGTGATTCGGAAGTTTGGACATGACAAGGGTTAAATAATAAGGGGAAGATTAGTGGGCGTCATTATGGGTTTAGGGTTGAGGGGGTTCGGATGACTTGGTGGTGGAATCACACATGACTCGCCAATACCTCTTGTCATGAGAACATAAATCAAGTACTATAGCTGTGACACCCATTAACATAAGAAATGTGAAAGGGCACTGTCAATGTTCTAGGAACTACATAGAGCGACAAATTCAAAGGAAATGAAAATCCTTAAAAACTAGAACATGTCAGCTAGTAAAACACCCACTTTTTCCTATGCATTTCTATAAAGGTATATATCACAAAGTCATCTACAGTATATGTGGGAAGTAACGAGCACCGCAAAGCACTAGTATCTAACATTACCAAGTATAAGCATTGAATATTAGGTAATATTAGATCATATCTTGGGTACACACACAGCCAGTTTAAGAGGCTAGATACAGAATTTGTATAATTTGAGCTGCCCTTGTCAAATGATCATGTACAATGATTCCACATAATTAGGTATTTATGTGTGTGTTTATATATATAGATATATGTATATATATAGCTGCTGCACATACAGTATATATGGCTCTCTTAGGGACCACTGCACCCCTTATCGTTACTTATTTAATTTCTTCATGTCAGGGAGACACTCTTTTGGAGAGAGCTTGTGGATTTTAGTAGTTTTAGATGTGACCGATATATTATGATGTAAAATAAGTATTGGGTCACGTGGCGGTAAGTTAAAGCCAATAGATGGTAATTATGGAGAAGGATCGCCTTACTAATGTAACTAAGGTCTATTCACACTGTGCATTTTTGCTCTGGTTTTGCTCTGGTTTTGCTCTCTTTTTGCTCTGGTTTTGCTCTGTTTTTGCTCGTCAGTTTTTGTAGCCAAAACCAGGAGTGGAACAATCAGAGGAAAAGTATAATAGAAACAAGGGCATCACTTCTGGTTTTAGCTACAAAAACTGATGAGCAAAAAGAGAGCAAAACCAGAGCAAAACCAGAGCAAAAAGAGAGCAAAACCAGAGCAAAACCAGAGCAAAAAGAGAGCAAAACCAGAGCAAAAAGAGAGCAAAACCAGAGCAAAAAGAGAGCAAAACCAGAGCAAAAAGAGAGCAAAACCAGAGCAAAACCAGAGCAAAAAGAGAGCAAAACCAGAGCAAAACCAGAGCAAAAAGAGAGCAAAACCAGAGCAAAAACGGAGCCAAACCAGAGCAAAAACGCACAGTGTGAATGTAGAATTAGAGTGCAAATAAAAGCCGAAGTACGGCCGGTCCTCCCCTGTAGTAAACTGTAAGAAAATCTACAATGCAGTTTCCATTTGATACCGCAGACTGAGTCATATAGGTCTGTTTGTATTGTCATTCTAATTTCAATAATGTTTTCTATCATATTGCATTGTTCTTTTCTTGTTTTTTTGCTACTTTGATGCTTAGTAACATATAAACAAACACAGTTTTATGGTACTACATTATAATGTAAAACACATTACATTTTCACTATATAACCTCAAACATCCTGATAATTTACAGTGAAGTGTCGGGAGAACAATAATGAGCATCATGAAACCCAAAGATTATTCATACACCCGGGCAGACCATATACTATGAGTGAGAAAATGAGAGAGAGACATGTAACCGCTATCATGCTCTGCTATTGATTGGCTTACAAATGTGCGCTGCAAGATATCATTACACAGAACAAAACTCATATTTTACATAAGGGTTTGTTTTCTTTTATGTAAGTTCTAGTTCGGCGCTCCACCACCACCAGCAGAGCAGACCCAACCTACTGTTTGCCCTGTAGGATGTAAGCCTGCAAGGGCAGGGTCCTCTCTCCCCTC
This sequence comes from Allobates femoralis, assembly GCA_033576535.1. Taxonomy (NCBI): domain Eukaryota; kingdom Metazoa; phylum Chordata; class Amphibia; order Anura; family Aromobatidae; genus Allobates; species Allobates femoralis. Next base: position 360,236,424 of record JARQOC010000006.1, read on the forward strand.
TGTATCAGTCTGTCACTGTTAGTTTGTTCACTGTATTTATAACTTGTTTGTATGTAACCCTTTCTCATGTACACCACAATGGAATCAATAGTGCTCTATAAATAGTAATAGTTGAATAAACTGTAAAACATAAATGTTTCAAGTCTGGTACAAGGCCTGTGTGTGAGCCATCAGTCTGATCATTTTGCATTCTTTATGTTCCAGTATCAATTGACCAAACAACACGTGTCATGTGTGTGACGTTCCTACACATATCGGAAATCATAGGATTGCTTTTTTCGAACAGTGCATTTTGCAGGATCTGTCCATCTAGAACGGAAAAGAAAGCAGTACCGTCCGTGCCAGTGGTTTGGGTGCAAATCCCAGGACTCCCCGGGTTTGTCCCCTTTAATAATGTAGCAAAAATGGAAGCACTCAAAGGTTCTATCTATATATGTAGAAAAAAACAATAGCGAAGGCAGCACTCCTTTAAAGATGCAAAAAAGATCTACCTTTATTGCCCCATAGTGTAATCACCACAACGGTTTGCTTCCAAGAACGTTTCTCAAGGCACTGCTTGGAACCGAAAAGTTACACTACGGGGCAATAAAGGTCGGTTCCTTTCTGCTTCTTTAAAGGAGTGCTGCCTTCCTTATTGTTTTCTTATGGATCTATCTATCTATCTATCTATCTATCTTTGTATCTATCTATCTATCTATCTATCTATTTCTCTATCTATGTATCTATTTCTATCTATGTACCTATCTATGTTACCGCCTGTTCGCATAGGCCAATAAATACCCAATTTTTTTGCATCACTAGTGAGCGCTGCCTTATTTATTTATTTCTTGCTTGCTATCTTTCTTTCTTGTACCTATCTATATATCTCTGATATCTATCTATCTATCTCTGATATCTATGTATCTATCTGTCTATCTATTATCTCGATAATCTATCTCACAAAACAAACCAACAGTATTAAAACATTTTGTAGTCAAGAATATGAGAAGTACTGACAAATAAAGCTTATATAGTAACGTACAAACATATTGAAACATGCCGACCCAAAATGGCTTGATGTTGAACCTATATAACATTAGGTAAAGCTGGGCCTTCCAGTTCTGTGTCATCCTTGTGCTTAGTGTCTTTGATACATTTCTGAATGTGTTTTCATATGTCACCATTGTTGTGTCTATGCATTGAGAGATTGTAATGAAAATCATCGCTTTGTTTTGTGCCAGTATGTGAAAAGGGCAATGTTATTATTTTATGTTTTCATATGCAATAGTACATTGTTTTAAATTGTATATTTTATGACTGTTATGACCAAGGCCTCCACAATGTATTTGCGGTTTTAAAATGATAAGACAAATGGCAAACTCTTACTTACCTGCCTTGCTTTGTAATGATCATCTCTGTCTGATGCTTGTGAAATTTGTCCCATAAGATGTAGTTCGCTAGGTTTACCTGCATCTTTTCGGACTTTTGACACCCGGGGCTTGGGGTGCGAGTGAAGGCCTGTGGGAGGGGTAGGGAGTATGATAAATGTCCATCGCCATGAGCATAACTTTCAGCATCCTCCGCCTCATATTCCTGACTATAGGAGCAGTTGGATGGGGTTAGGTGGCGGGCACCATGAGGGTAGGGGTAACTGGGAGGTAAGTTTTCATCTTTGGAACCAGTATTCTCATATTTGTTCTGCTGCGTTGATGGCAGATTGTGCAGCTCTTCAGTGGTCAGTGTCAATTTTTCACTTTGGATCCCCACCTTTTTCCTTATCGTGCTCGGCACATCTGTCCCACTCGGAATCCTCGCTACACTTTGTATCTCCTCAACATTTCGCATGTCCACTGGGCTTTGCATTTCCATCTTGCTGTGTATAGCTGTTAGACTCTGTAGTCCTGTGCTCTGCATCCGCAGCATATTTGGCATCTTCAGAGTGCTCTGCAGCTCTGCTGTGCTCTGCATGGGGTGCTCTGCTGATAGGTTGTGCATCCGAGTTTCTCTATGCATTCTGACACGTAATGCTCCACTGCACCCATGGAACTATCTCAGAGCTACTCCTTCGGTGTCAGTGTCACACCAGGTGGATATCACACAGGGGTCACGTGCATGTTGTATCTGTGTGTGGTGCCAACTCCACCTCCAAAAAAATGAATTTGTCACTATCTCACCAGCACTTTAGCACTTGTCATTCAGTCCCTTTAAATTTTACACATTATTCTATCCCTGGAAGTGTTGCTGATCCCAAGTTTTTGTTTTTTTCTGTAGCCCTCATAGATGGTCAGTCTGAGCTTCCCACCATGTACCTGGCACTAGTTGTCCGCTCCCATCACACTGCACAGTCACTTGTCTTTGAAATGTCTCATCTGTCAGTCACTCTTCTCAGTCACTGCTTCTCATCAGGTTCCTGTGTCTCTGCCTCTCTGTGACTTAGAAATGAAGCTTTTACTCATAGGGGAATTGACTGATCATCACTGATTGGTTAATGTCACCCCCTTATGCTGCCTACAGTGTGACCTGTGAAGTGGCTTTGCTTTAAAGTCATATACATCGTATAAAAACACTAAGACACATTTTGGGTTAATAATTATTTCATCTCAATGCATAAACCGCAGATATAGCTAAGGAACACAATTGTGAAAAGAAAGAAAACTTTCAGTTAATTTGTGAAAAACTTTACAGTAAAGCTAAATGACATCCTTTATGGGAGATTTGATCAAATTCCCAGGAAAAGATAGATCTTAAAAAAAATAAGCAGAATGAAGAAGAATGTGATAGATGACAACTTGCTTTTTAAAGTGATCTATAACATGTCAATGTGACTGTGTCATACCTTCATTGAAGTCTTTAGGTGACATTTGGCCAGTTACTGTAATCATATAGGGTGGTTTGTGTCTGTGTCTCTGAACATGTGTCTTTGCTGGACGGCATTTTGTGCGGTGAGCATATTTATTTTGAAGTGAGTGTGTTTGTGATGCAGTGTGCTGCGCGTTCTGCAACATGTGCAGGAAGTAACTCCTCAGATTACCGGCAGCTCTGGGAATCTGACGGTAATATGAGCAGAGACAGAAGGAGATGTACAGGGTCAGTATATAAATATATACCCATATTGAAAATTTAGATACCGTAATTATTCCATGTGTGTATATATATATATATCCGTAACTATGTATATATATATATGTGTGTGTGTGTGTGTGTGTGTAACTCAGTATATAAACCATGTTCCAAATTATTATGCAAATTGGTTTTAAGGGTCATAGGGTTTTTTTTGTCAATGAAACCCATTGATTATGTCTCTGGGTTCTTTGGATCATTGAAATCAATCTAAGATACCTGTGATAATTAGTTTGGCAGGTGAGCCCAATAAAAGGAAAACTGGGCGTTCCACAATATTAAGCAGGCCACAGTTTTCAAGTAACATGGGAAAGAAAAAGGATGTCTCTGCTGACGAAAAGCAACAAATAGTGCAATGCCTTGGACAAGGGATGAAAACGATATTGCATGAAAACGTAAGCGTGATCATCGTACTGTGAAGAGATTTGTGGCTGATTCTGAGCACAGATGTGTTAGTGCAGATAAAGGCAGAATGAGGAAGGTTTCTGCCAGGTAAGTTCATTGGATTAAGAGAGCAGCTGCCAAAAAGGCCTTACAAACCAGCAATCAGATATTTGAAGCTGCTGGTGCCTCTGGAGTACCTCGACTCTCAAGGTGTAGGATCCTTCAAAGGCTTGCTGTGGTGCATAAACCTACTACTCGGCCACCCCTAAACAGTGCTCACAAGCAGAAACAGTTGCAGTGGGTCCAGATATACATGAAGACTAATTTTCAAACAGTCTTGTTTATTGATAAGTGCCGAGCAACCCTAGATGGTCCAGATGGATGGAGTAGTGGATGGTTGGTGGATGGCCACCATGTTCCAGCAAGGCTGCGACGTCAGCAAGGAGGTGGAGGAGTCATGATTTCGGCCTGAATCATTGGGAAACAGCTGGTAGGCCCTTTTAAGGTGTGAAAATGACCTGCAAAGTATATAGAGTTTCTGATAGAACTTTCTTCCATGGCACAAAAAGCAAAAAGGTGCCTTCAGAAGCAAAATTATCTTCATGCATGACAATGCACCATCTCATGCATCTCAGAATACCTCTGTGTTATTGGCTGCTATGGGCATAAAAGGAGATAAACTCAAGGTGTGGCCACCATCTTCCCCTGACCTCAACCCTATAGAGAACCTTTGGCGTAGCTCTGGGAGGCTATTCTGACATCATGCAAAGAAGTACAAGCAGAAACTCCAGAAACTCACAAGTTCAATGAATGCAAGAATTGTGAAGGTGATATCAAAGAAGGGTTCCTATGTTAATATTACATCCCAATTAGAGATGTGATGCCTCTGTAACCATGGACGTCAGGGAATCTTCAGAGTCTGGACCCCAACACCCAACACAGCCACTTTAATACAGGGGACTGACATTCAGTAAGTCCCAGGGGGTGGAGCCTAGAGAGCAGGAGAGGTGGAGTTGACTCACCGTTGCCGGGTTCTCAGATCTCAGGCGCTGCTTCACTGTCACGGTTCCATGCCTGAGGCTGTGGGGCCCGGTGGTCAAATGGACAGGTTGGGGGATGTGGAATAAAAGACTTATTTGTCTCGTGACGCCACCTGTGGGTGTCCGGTGATGGCACCGGCGCTGCTTAGGACTCCGGGGGATGTGCGGCAGCTAGATGGGATGCTCCCCACAGGATGAGCAATAGTCCCCGGAGCCAGTTACTGGGAAGTAGAATACGGCAGTTCAGGTAGTTTGGCAAACCCTCCGTTGAGGCGGTTTAGAAGAAAGTACGGACACAGAGCTCCTCTGTAACGGGTCTTTACTGAAGTTGTACACGGTACACGGTATACAGTTCTTGGGAAACGGAGTGGGTGGTACCCGTGGTGAACAGTCTATGTCCAAAGCACCACAGTGTTCCTTCTCTACTAGCTGTCCCTTGTCTGTTGCCGTCACTGCCTTGTTGCACCAGGTTGAGATACTGGGGTTTCTCGAGTGGATTGCCTGCTCCATGTTATTCAACCAGCTACAAAGGGTCCTAAACCCGTGGTGGGTACCCCCCTGGTAAGACTGCAGAAGTCGTGGCTGTAGTGAGGCGCTCCTATGAAGCTATTCCATCACTCCGGTTTGTAGGACAGCGTTGAACAACTGTCTTCCTCGGAACCGGTATCCGGTGGGACTGGGCATGGGTGTCTTGGAACCCGTTGCTTTGTTGCTTGCCCACTTTCTCATATGGGTCACCGCTTGTTGATGCCCTCCCTGTTAGTTTTCCTTTGGCTTCTCAGGGCTGCACGGCACTATGCAAACTCCTGCTCTTCTCCTTCCTTCCTGAACTCGACTCCCTTCTTTTTCTTTTCTGCTCTTTCCCCACACTCAGCACCTTACACTCCTCCCACCAAGACCAGATTGGTCCTCTACCTCTAGATGTTGCATGTGGTGTATGGAGCTTTGGGTTTAACTCATTCATCACTGAGACGGAAGATATTGCATCTTCAGTCAGGGATGCAGTACCCTCCTGTGACGCACTCGTTGTGGGGCGCCACAGAGTGACAGCTAAGTCAGACAGTTGGTGTGAGGAGAGCAAGAAAGGCAGATGCAGATGCAGGGGATTCTGCGGCTGCATCAGGAGGGCGCCTCTTTGGAGAGCGGTGACCCCAACTCTGTAAGGGGGTTTACCCGGGCCTGGTAGTAGCCAGCTGGGGATCCAGGTCGACACCAGCATACCAGAGCCGAGGTAGCTAGATGCAAGGTTCATCCCTAACTACAGACCGGCAAGCTGAGGGCCCAACACACACAGGGAGCTGAAGCCCCCTAAAGCAGCCCAACATCAGTCCCGCAGCTGGGTTCACTACACCGACAAGTGAAAGACTTTTAGGTAACAGACCCCGTGGACTAGAGACTTGGCTCAAGAGGGGTAAGAGAGAGAGAGAGTGTAACAAGACCATGAGCGCCATATTGAGGGCATCACTGTCACTGTACTGTGTACCCGTTTCCATCTGGTGCAAGTAAAGGACCATTTGGGCTGAAATGGTGTCTGTCCTCATTTCATTCGGCGCCTGGAGGGCCTCAGCATCATCACCGGAGGTGAGGACTACTACTCCCCTCATCCCTCCCTGCTGCCCTGAGGTAAAGCTCCACCTGTGGGGAGCTGTACTACCAAAGCTGCCTTTCCATCACCTCACCATTACCAGGTACCATAGGTGGCTTCACGTTATCATTCCCCATCCTTATCCCCCACCATCCCTGCCATTGAGGGTCCAGGGTACGGAACCGGGAACCGACCAGCTGTGATACCCCACCGAAGTAGCCCCCTGTCCGGTATCCGAGTACCGCCTACCCTGTCGACCGACTCATTAACATGTAACTTGGTCTGTTAGGATGTTTTGGAGTTAAATAGCTTTTTATTTCAGTGAATGTGACCTGCTAATGCTGCAAATTCAACAAATGAGCATTTTCAATTCTTTCAAACATATCAAATGTTTAGAAACTCTACTGTGCCTAATAATTTGTAACGGCATTTAGAGTTTTTTTTTTATTTTGAAGATTATACTGTTATCATTGGGGGGTTTCTTCAATAAAATTGGATGTATACTCTAATAGGTGATGACTTTTATTACACTGTCATTTGCACCGACCATTTAGGAAAATCAGAGAAAAAGAACATTTGCATAATAATTTGGACCATAATGTACAAGCATATATATATATATATATATATATATATATACAGAGTGCCTTGTAAAAGTACTTGGCCCCCTTGAACTTTTCAACTTTTTGCCACATTTCTGGCTTCAAACATAAACAAGTGGGACACAATTGTGAAGTGAAACGAAATTTATTGCATATTTTTAACTTTTTTAACAAATAAAAAACTGAAAAGTGGGGCGTGCAATATTATTCGGCCCCCTTGAGTTAATACTTTGTAGCGCCACCTTTTGCTGCGATTACATCTGCAAGTCGCTTGGGGTATGTCTCTATCAGTTTTGCACATCGAGAGACTGAAATTCTTGCCCAGTCCTCCTTGCAAAACAGCTCGAGCTCAGTGTGGTTGGATGGAGAGCGTTTGTGAACAGCAGTTTTTAGCTCTTTCCACAGATTGTTGATTGGATTCAGGTCTGGACTGTGACTTGCCAATTCCAGCACCTGGATACGTTTATTTTTGAACCATTCCATTGTAGATTTTGCTTTATGTTTGGGATCTTGTTGGAAGATAAATCTCCGTTCCAGTCTCAGGTCTTTTGCAGACTCCAACAGGTTTTCTTCCAGAATGGTCCTGTATTTGGCTCCATCCATATTCACATTAATTTTAACCATCTTCCCAGTCCCTGCTGAAGAAAAGCAAGCCCAAACCATGATGCTGCCACCACCATGTTTGACAGTGGGGATGGTGTTCTGAGGGTGATGAGCTGTGTTGCTTTTACGGCAAACATATCGTTTTGCATTGTGCCCAAAAAGTTCGATTTTGGTTTCATCCGACCAGAGCCCCGTATTCCACGTCTTTGGTGTGTCTCCCAGGTGGCTTGTGGCAAACAAGACTTTTTATCGATATCTTTGAGAAATGGCTTTCTTTTTGCCACTCTTCCATAAAGGCCATATTTGTGCAGTGTACGACTGATTGTTGTCCTATGGACAGACTCTCCCACCTCAGCTGTAGATCTCTGAAGTTCATCCAGAGTAATCATGGGCCTTTTGGCTGCATCTCTGATCAGTCTTCTCCTTGTTCGAGATGAAAGTTTAGAGGGAAGGCTGGGTCTTGGTAGATTTGCAGCGTTCTGATACTCCTTTCATTTCAATATGACCATTTGCACAGTGCTCCTTGAGATGTTTAAAACTTGGGGAATCTTTTTGTATCCAAATCCGGCTTTAAACATCGCCACAATAGTATCTCGGACCTGCGTGGTGTGTTCCTTAGAAAAGATAAAAGGAGACAAACGAGGCGCAATAGTGCCCTATCAATATGACACTAACTGTGCACACAGATCACAAAGAGGTGCACTCACCTTGTCTAGTTGTGTGCACCCATATAATTAGAAGCTGCTGCAGGACCTCCACCGCCACGTAGCACGTGTGAGAATATCCAAATCCAGGGATGGTGTGTAGACGGTCCGCGCCGCTTGAAATAATCAGTCAAAAAGTCTTTAGATTAAAGACCCCCCTTCTTTATTTCCATCTACGCGTTTCAGTGACACTCCGGGCACCGTCATCAGGGCGCCCTGATGACGGTGGCTGGAGTGGCACTGAAACGGGAAGGTGAAATAAAGAAGGGGGGTCTTTAAACTAAAGACTTTTTGACTGATTATTTCAAGCGGCGCGGACCATCTACACACCATCCCTGGATTTGGTGTGTTCCTTGGTCTTCATGATGCTCTCTGCACTTGAAACAGAACCCTGAGACTATCACAGAGGAGATGCATTTATATGGACACTTGATTACATACAGGTGGATTCTATTTATCATTACCAGTCATTTAGGACAACACTGGATCATTCAGAGATCCTCACTGAACTTCTGGAGTGAGTTTCCTGCTCTGAAAGTAAAGGGAAGGAATAATATTGCACCCCACACTTTTCAGTTTTTTATTTTTTTTTTAAGTTTAAAATTTGCAATCAATTTCGTTTCACTTCACGATTGTGTCCCACTTGTTGTTGAGTCTTCATAAAAATTGGAATCTATATCTTTATGTTTGAAACCTGAAATGTGGCAAAAGGTTGAAAAGTTCAAGGGGGCCAAACTCTTTCACAAGGCACTGTACATATATGTGTGTATGTATATGTGTAAATATGTATATATTTTAGGTGTGTGCATCGAGGGGCTGGTGACATCACAATTGGGGCGGGCGTCTCTTCCCCCGTGCGGTCTCCCCCCTGTCTGCTGTCTCCTTGCCCATGGTCTCTCCCTATGTATATAAATAAATGTATTTTTCCTTAAAAACTTGTTTCTTTTTTTTTTTTTTATTTGTTTATTTTTTTAAATAATAAAGTGTTTAATTTCCTGGTAAAAAATGTGTAGGGGTTTGCTGTAATTTCTACTGCCAGCGCAGGTACTGGCTGACACCACCTGCTGCCTGGTGTTACCTTCGCTGGCAATGAAAACTACAGGAAAGCGCTTATTTTTTTTCAATTATCTAACTAAATAATAAAAAAAAAATGGCGTGGGTTCCGCCATATGTTCTATTGCTGGCCAAGGTAACCCAGGCAGCTGGGGCTGTAATTCTCAGCGTAGTGAGGCCCAATCATTCTGGGCCCCCATGCTGAAAATCGCACCCAGCAGCCACCCCAGAATTGGCGCCTCCATGAGCGACGCCAGATATGGCGGTTACCCCACTTTTCCAGCTGCTGTGTAGTGGTGGCAGACTAGGTAATAAAGAGGTTTACGTTAGCTTTTTTTGGCTGCTGACATCAAGCCCTATTGCTATGTCAGCTGTCATTAGCAATACTTTCAGTGAAGAGAAAAAAAACACACACAGAGAAATCCTTTATTGTATACAAAATAGACAGAGACACCTTGTTATCCACTTTTTTAGCTCCCAACAAGTACCCCTCTGACATAATCTTGCGGTGGGGCGGCGTGATGCGTCATTATCTTTTCATATGTGGAGCCCACTGGGACAGGGTACTTGGTATCGGACCGGGGTACTGCTGGGGATATCACAGCGGTCTTGGTCCGGACCGTGTCCTGGGTTCCGCAAGTAAATGGGGAAATATTTACAGGGGAGTCTGTCGTGACACCACCCACGGGTTGTGGTCAGGATGACCACCGCTGCTGCAGAACCTCCGGGGATGATATTTGACAGCTGGGGATGTAATGGCTCTCCGCAGGTAGAGCTTGGTTCCCTGGAGCAGAGATAGTAACAGTCTATAGATGGTGCTATGAATATTGCAGGATAGGGGTAGTAGTAGAGATGATAGCTGCTTGTGAGGGAACGCAGGATTTGAGCACAAGGATCACACAAACTCACGGTTTTGAAGTTTTCCAAGTCTTTCCTGCAGATGATGTTGTTAGCAGAGTACTGTCCACGGAGTCTGTACCGGGGCTGGGTTGCTCCCACCCTGTCCGGGTCCTCAGCTTCCCTCTCCTGCGCTGTGTGTGGCCCTGCTGCCGCTTCAGCTAGGCTGCTGGCCTGTCTCTCCTCACAGGTACTCCCTTTGCTAGGAAACTTGAGTCTTTCCCCTCAATTTCTCAATTTATTTCTCACCCCGCCATGTTGCTTCGCTGAGGTACAGTGTAGATATATAACTTCCACTAGTCCGGTGTTTACTGTGCTGCGTGTGTCAGTCACAGTTTCGGATCCAGTATCCGGTCTGTGTGCTCCTCCGGGGCGAGTTATGAGGTAACTCAGTCTCCCGGATGTGTTCTCCTGTTTCTCTTACTCCTTCCCTCATACCCTGGCTAGGCCTGGAAGTGGGTAGCAGGCTGTGGAGAGGCCTAAGGCAGCCCCTTTACACCACCAGCCCTTTTTCCTCAGTCCTCCCAGCAACTGAACTAACTCCAACTGACTAACTGTCACTGCCACTCTGAGGTAAACAACATTAACTCCTCCCACCACTCTGCTCTTCCCCACTTCCTCTCCACACCAGAATATATAGGGAAGCAGCTTTAGCTCCCCCTTCTGGCCTGGAGGCGCTGTGGGTTGTGTGGGGGGTTAACCCTTTGTGGTGTTACTGTGGCACATTAACCCCTGGGGTGCCACACATACCCAAGTGTCCAAAGATGGCTGCCTTGTGAGTATGAGCACAATTGCTCTCTCTGCCTCATGTGCGGTCTCTGCCCTCTGTGATCTTTCTCTGTCCCCTCTGCTGTGCCTGTTCATGCCCCTCTGTGTCTCCCTGTGCTCCCAACTCCTGTGTCCCCTCCCGCCTCCCTGTGCCTATTTGCCCCCGGCCTCTCTGTGCTTCCCGCATCCCTGTACCTGTCTTTGGCCACCTGCCTCCCTGTGCTGTCTGTGCTCCCGCCTCCCTTTGCCTCCCTGAGTCTGTCTGTGCCCCCTGCCTCCCTGTGCCTATCTGTGACCCTCCAGCCTCCTTGTGCCCTGTGTCACGGTCATGTGATCAGTCACATGCACCTGATCACATGATCATGACACTACTACAGGTCCTGTATGCAATGCACGGCACAGTGGTCAGTCGGAGCACGGCAGCGTGAGTGGCGGGTTAGTGTCAGGTCCGGTATTTGGTGGCACCACTGGCGGTAGTGTGCGAGGGCAACTACCGCTAGCGGGAACCATATTGACACATCCATAACTTGGATGTGCAATTATGGCTTCCGGCTGCATGGTGACTTATGGGATATGCGGATATCCGGACAGAAGTTGATGGTGTACACCACTAGGTAAGTTGTTATATTAGATAGATATATATGCACTCCTTACTGTTGATATTTGAACACCAAAAACGAAAATTCGTGAAATTCTGTAAATTACAGGATGGATAGTCATGTGTTAATAATATGCAAATTAAAAATGGAAACAAAATTTGCAAAAAATTTTGATTTATTAAATGCGCCAGTGCAGAATTACACACTCTAACATACCTTTGCTGCTATCACTGAGGTTACTTCTGCTTGTTTGAGGAGTGTTCTGCCACGCTGAATGCACTTGGTTTGCAAATCATCAAAATCCACTGCTGGCATCTGCCTTTTGCAATTGCCTACCAATGATGTCCCAGATGGGCTTGGTAAGAGACAAGTCTGGAGGCGCTGCAGGCCATGGCAACACATATACCGTAGGTCCCGCAAGCTGCTCACAGTAGCATAAGTAACATGCAGACTTGCATTATCATGTTAAGCAAAAAGCTTTTGATGCACTTTCAAGAAATGGTTCCACCATCAAGGCAATTAGATAGTGCTGTTTGCAGGTCCGCTCAAAGGTCAGCAGAAAGGAGTCCAAGTCCCCATTTTTCTCCAGCACTTGAAATTCCTCAGTATGGATCTTTGGAGGCTTGGTTTCCCAGTTGTCTAAGGTGGACTGCGGGGGCTTGAGCTGAGCTAGCTTCAGCTGATGCTCCCACTCTGCCTGACACTCTGTGGACTCATGCTCTGCATGACATTCTGCAGCCTCATGCTCTGCCTGACGCTCTGCAACCTCATGCTCTGCTTGATGCTCTGCCATGAGTTTCTTGTAGGTGTTCCGGTCTCCAGCCTAAGTGAGGGCCAGGGCACCTTGAAGGAGGGTATCTGAGTCTGCCAGGCTGGGGGAGATGGGAAGGTGGTGAGCTGCCCACTGTGTGGCTGACTGTCAGTAGCAGACTCCTTGGGGACCCTTGACTGGGCTCCCCCTTGCCTTGAGCAACATCACCTTCCACCTCTTCCGTACCATCTATTACAAAGGCCATCTCCTTAGTTCTTCCACTGGTGCCATTGGTCATCCTTGCAAACTTTGGCTATTGACACAAAGCTGCAACCTGATGTACTTGTGGGGACACGAGGGTCAGTTGGTGCTCTCGTCTGCTGGACTGGCTGTCTTTATAAAGACCAGGGCTCATCCCACTGAACGCCAGCACTCCTTTCCTGTGAGCAGAAAATTACTCAGACAACATAGAGTGACGGAACCACACATTGGTAAGACTTTATAGGATCACCAACAGTCAAAGGCATATAGTTCATTCCCAGCAAGAACACCAAATGGTACAAGCAGCACAGTTTTACCCTTCTGCAGGCTCACCAGGGATTAGAATATTTGGGGCTTCCAGGGCCTACTACCCCAGTCCAGCAGCACCCCTCTTCTGGTGGGCACTCACTGAGAAGGCTAACCGAGCATGGCAAACTATGTAGCCAGGTGACCTAATTGTCCAAACCTGGCAGCGAAGCAGTTATATGATCCTCCAGTTGGATCCTTGGATCCTAGCTGAAGTCCTGTAGAAAATGAACCATGGTGACTGAACAAGTCCCTTGTTACATATAGAATACTATCAGTATAGAGTCTAGTGCATGGGTGCACGGGAACATAGGAGACATAGACTTGTTTTGAAAAGGTTTTGTATTACTTCATACACAAAGAGGACCAGGGTGAAACACAGTTGCAGATGCACAGGCTGATAACACAGCAAGGCAGGAATTAATACCAAAGTACAGCATAAGGTTATAGAGCTAGGATTAAAGTCTCTCTTACTTCTCTTGCAAATGTCTGTGGCTAGCAGGAAGGTCCAGGGATCCAAGTAAAGGACAGCTGCAATATAATGTCCCAAAAGGCTTCAGGAGGCAGACTTCTGACAAGTCTAGAAGCAGGATCCAGAAGCACTGATAAAGTAGCTGGGGCTGCTTAAATGGGCAAGAGGCAAAGACAGGGCATCAACATAGAGGCTGAGGATGCCATACTTATTGAGGGCATGGTTGATGCAGCAGGACAGGAAGCAAGATGGCCGATGGAAAAAAGTAGAACAAAACAAAAACGACAGCAGATATTACAAAAATTCTGATAACCTCACATCCTTTTTATATCTCTGTGTTTTCATTTCAGGCTTTGTGTCTTACAGGATTGGTGGGAGCTGTCTGTTCCCTCATTGGTCACTAGATCAATCCAGAGCAGAATGAAGGGGAAATGGGATGTAGTGGGTCACCAGAATGCTATACTACAGGTGCCTGGAAGGAGTGGCACCCACTTGATTGGACATATAGCAAGAAGATATTAATCCTTCACCAAGTTTCTTCATAAAAGGTTTTGTTTATTACGGTAATTATCTTAACATGGATGATTATCTCCTTACTAGATCAATCTGACTGCATAATTGTTCTATGAATTATGTAGTCGGAGGGGCAATCCACAAATTAACACACAATTAGGACTCCGAATAGTTTGGCATAAAACAATAGCTAACTTCTCCATCAAATCATGTGTCTTCACAGCATCCTCACACCTTACTTTATTTGCAGTCGGACAGTCTAGTAAGGAGCTGATCTCAAGACCCCAGCATCAATATCTACTGTTGGTAGTCTTTGCTGTCTTGGATTATGGTTCCAACACACACTACTATCTTGATCTCACCGTGCTGCAACTAAAGTGTGATGTATTGAACTTTTTGGCACTACCCTGATGTCTCTAATACGTTGAGGTCACATCCTACGATCCCGCAACATCCACCAATGCATGACATTCTGCACCCCTGAGGATTCGTAAAGTCAGCTTACCACAGTTTTACAGTTACACAGGGGCACAGGGAGAGGCAGAGAGGGTGATCCATGCAACGTTCGGCGTGGCACCACACTCACCCACAACTCTTGACAGGCTGATAGACTCTTTTACTCATTCCAGTGAAACATAGTCCTGCCAACTCAGTAGGGCTGCCACCGATTCCTTATTAGATACACTACCGTTCAACAGTTTGGGGTCACCCAGAAAATTTTGTGGCCACTCCATTACAGATAGAATACCAGCTGCCTGCTTGTTCCCTAAATAATTCATTCATAATATGGAGGTGTGCTTTGGGTCATTGTCCTGTTGTAGGATAAAATTGGCTCTGATGAAGCGCTGTCCACAGGATATGGCATGGGGTTGCAAAATGGAGTGATAGCCTTCCTTATTCAAAATCCCTTTTACTTTATACAAATCTCCGACTTTACCAGCACCAAAGCAACCCTACACCATCACATTACCTCCACCATGCTTGACAGATGGCGTTAGGCACTCTTCCAGCATGTTTTCAGTTGGTCTATGTCTCACAAATGTTCTTCTATGTGATCCAGACACCTCCAACTTTGATTTGTCTGTCCATAAAACTTTTTTCCAATCTTCCTCTCTTCAATGTCTGTGTTCTTTTGCTCATATTAATCTTTATCTTTTATTAGCCATTCTCAGATATTGCTTTTTCTTTGCCACTCTGTCTTGAAGGACAGCATCCCGGAGTCACCTCTTCACTGTAGACATTGACACTGGCGTTTTGTGGGTACTATTTAATGAATCTGCCAGTTGAGAAGCTCTAAGGCGTTGATTTCTCAAACTAGAGACTCTAATGTACTTGTCTTGTTGCTCAGTTGTGCAGCCAGACTTCCACTTCTCTTTCTACTCTAGTTAGAGCCTGTTTGTGGTCTCCTCTGAAGAGGGTAGTACACACCGTTGTAGGAAATCTTCAGTTTCTCATCAATTTCTCGCATGGAATAGCCTTCAATTCTAAGAACAAGAATAGACTGTCGAGTTTCACATGAAAGTTCTCTTTTTCTGGCCATTTTGAGCATTTCATAGAACAAACAAATGTAATGCTTCAGATTCTCAACTAGCTCAAAGGAAGGTCAATTTTACAGCTTCTCTAATCAGCCAAACCGTTTTCAGCTGTGCTAACATATTTGTACAAGGGTTTTCTAGGGTTTTCTAAACATTCATTAGCTTTCTTACACAGTCAGCAAATACAATGTACCATTAAAACACTGGTGTGGTGGTTGTTGGAAATGGGCCTCTATACACCTATGTACTGTAGATATTGCATTAAAACCAGACGTTTGCAGCTAGAATAGTCATTTACCACATTAACAATCTATAGAGTGTATTTCTGATTCATTTAATGTTTGCTTCATTGAAAAAAAATGTGCTTTTCTTTCAAAAATGAGGACATTTCTAAATGACCCCAAACTTTTGAACGGTAGTGTATAAGCCCAGTCCTTTAACAGGATAATATTGGACTGAAAACCAGCCTCGGTAGCATATAGTATTAAACCGAGAACACAGATGTGTGAATTCAAGAATCAAGATAAATCAAGATAAATGAGTAACCCAGGAATAAATGACATATTTAAAAGCCTTAAGGTCACACTAGACAACAATATTACTCGATGGGCATACAGTTATGATGGTCAGATATGCAAATACAGATGGTAATACAAGAGAGGTATAAGCAGACATACATAAGTCAATTACCAAGTTTGATGTTAGGCTTGGTTCTGGCAGCCACATGGGGGGGTGTGATCCAAAACACAACTAGCTTGTATTGGTTTTCTCTATATAGCGTACAGATTGATGTCTTTGCAGATCTGTCCCAAATGGACTTCCACATTTCAGGAGAAATCTGTCTTCTCAAGAGGGACTCCACTTTTACATGTAGATCTCTGATATCAGCCCCTTTGTGTCAGTATGTCTCCTACAAATCCTCTCAAAGTCCATCAGGACCGATGCTCCTGCTGAGCCATACAGGGAAGTAGCGCAGTCTATTATCTGTAAGTACTGATAAAATTCCCGATTTGTTACAGAGAAGTTGGATTTGAGGTAATCAAAAGTGTGAATTTGCATGGTGCCTCCATCAATTATGTCAGCAAACCTAAACAGCCCTGCTGAGAACCATGGGTGAACCATCACAGGTTCAACACTATTAGGAATCAAGGGCTGGTAGATGAACAACACCATTGGGGAACAAGGAGATGCCAGGGCAAATTTAGTTGTGCAAGATATCCAATTGTCCATTATCAATTGCATGGGACCCAAAAGGGGAACAGATGTCCTAGCCTGGGCTGGGGGCCATAGAAGGGAGTTGGGATGGATCGGGGCCAACCACAGTTTCTCAGTTTCAGTCCACTTATCATAGGTCCACAGCGACGCCCAGGATGAGATCATTCAACCGCGGGTGGCCCAACAGTATTTAATGACATCCTCCCCTTTGTTTATGGGTAGTAAGAACCACTTTGGCTATTCTATGTCTCTTATTATTCCAAATCAATCTCATGGTGGCTGCCAGGAGAGAGTTAAGCTCTTTTAAAGGGATCTTAACTGGGAGTGTCTCAAAGTGGTAGGTTAACTTGGGTAAGAGATTCATCTTTACCGAGGCCATCCTACCCATCCAAGAGAGGGCAAGGGGTGCCTACTTATTCAAGAGTATGCAAATGGAGTCCGTGGAGCCTTGTTTAAAAGTCTCAAACACAGGACTAGCCAGATATCCCTCCAGGGAAGGACCTAGCCCTGGGGTGGACTCCTTGCGGAGACCATCATAACCACCATATTAAGTGGCCCTTTCAGTCACTATCCCACTCAGTTACAAGCTTAAGGATATGACAAGGGAATTACCAAAGCCAGGTATCCACAGACAGCTGTTTCGGGGTATTGCCCCTCATCAGTGTGGAGTAGGATTCTGGCTAGGTGGGAGCAATGCCTGGTAGACCAACATCACAAAGCTCTCACTGATCTGAGGGAGACCAGTCGAGGAAAACACTGCGGGCAGTGGCTTTGGTAATTCCCTTGTCATATCCTTAAGCTCGTAACTGACCGGGATAGTGACTGAAAGGGCCACTTAATATGGTGGTTATGGTGGTCTCCGCAAGGAGTCAACCCCAGGACTAGGTCCTTCCCTGGAGGGATATCTGGCTAGTTCTGTATTTGAGACTCTTAAACGAGGCTCCACGGACTCCACTTGCATATTCAAATTCCCACTTGGGCAATTGACCATGGATTTCACTGTGTTTGAGCGTTTTAGCCAGCTGCCGGCAGTGTTTTCCTCGACTGGTCTCCCTGAGATCAGTGAGAGCTTTGTGATACTTAATCAAGAGGGCCTTCAGCTCTTTAAAGAGGAGGGAAATTTGTGTTTGTATAGATTATCATAAGAGGAGGTCAAGTTAACTCCTAGATATTTGACAGCTTCTGTTTTCCATCAGAATTTAAAGTCCAGGAATAAGTGGTCCAACACCTTGGGGGGAGGTTCAAGGACAAAGCCTCTGTTTTGTTTCAATTTATTTTGTATCCCGAGAACCAATCGTACTCCTCCAGAGATCTCATGAGGTTTGGGAGGGTCACCTGGAGATTGATAAGTGTAAAAAGGACATCGTCCGCAATCAGAGATATCTTAAATGACCTACTCCCAACCTTTACCCCCAAGATGTCAGAGTTTTGATGGATGGTCGCCACCAGGGGCTCTATAAACATTGCAAATAAGAGGGGAGAAAGAGAGCTCCCCTGCCTTGTACCATTAGAAATAATAAAGGACAGGGAGGTATGAAATGGGAGTTTAATAGCAGCCGTGGGGGAGTTATAAAGGACCTTTAATGCCAAAAAGAAGTTGCCCGAGATGCCGAACACTGTCACAGTCTTGAAGAGGAAAGACCAATCAAGCTGATCAAAGGCTTTCTCTGCATCAACACTTAGCATCAGCATTTCTTGCTTTCTCCGATTCGAGACATAACCAGGTCAATTACTCATCTGGTATTATCCCCCCTTGATGACAGGCGATGAACCCCCACCTGTTCTTTATGAATAATTTGGGGTAGCGAGCAATTACATTTGGCCGCCATCAGCCTGTTGAAGATATTCAAATCGAAGTTCAACAAGACAATAGGTCTGTAATTGGCACAATCCAAGGGGTCTCTAGGTGGTTTAGGTATAAGAATCAGGTGAGAATGAAGCATAGTGTTTGGAATAGCTGAGCCTTCTAGAAAAGAGTTAAAGAGTTTGGCCATGTGGGACAACAGATAGTAGAGGTATGTTAGACCATCAGGTCTGGGTGATTTTCTATGGGGCATAGCTTTCAGGATATCCTCCAATTCCTTATATGTGATCAGCCTGTTAAGTGCACTCACCACATACTTCCTCTGGGAGACTCGGGAGTTTGAGAATGGAGAGATACTCCTTAGGCATATTGCCCATTTGAGACTCTTTTTTGGGGAGTGTACTCTGCAAAGTATATAATTTTTTATAACAGTTGTAAAAAATATCAGATATAGAGGAAGGGTTGTAATGAATAGCGTCCTCTCCATCTCGCAGAGCTTGTGGGCACGAGGACGATGTATGCTCTTTAAGTTGGTGGGCCAGTAGGAAATAAGCTTTATTGCCCCTTTCGTAGTACCTCTGTCTGGAGAAGAGCCACACTTCCTCTACTTTCCTAATGGACAGAGCCTTCAATTTTTCTTTGCATTTTATTACTTTCCTCAATATTTCTAACGAAGGGGTAGCAGACAACCTAACCTCCCACTGTTTGATCCGTATAGTAAGTTCAGCACATAGGGCAGTAGCCCTCCTCTTGGCTCTAGACCCCTCCTTGATGCAATGACCCCTCATCACAGTCTTGTGGGCTTCCCACAAGACAGATGGTGAAGAAGCCGAGTCTTCATTGAGTTGGAAGTACTCCACCAGATATTCCTTCAAAAAGGCTTTAATGGCAGGATCCTTGATCAGGAACTCATTCACGCATCATCAACATGCTCTAGTTGGTGCATGTGTTTTTATAAGGATCCAGGGGGAGTGGTCTGACCAGGTTATTGAGCCCAACTCCACTTTCTCCACCTGTCTAAGGGTCTGAATGTTAACAAAAAAAAATCAATCCTAGTGTGAGTCTGGTGTAGGGGAATAGAAAGAGAAGGCTTTCTCCCTGGGATGGTCAACTCTCCATATGTCAAAGAGTGTTTGCGGCCTGATCACCCATCTGAACTCCAGCGACTCAAAGCTTCTGAAGGAGGATGCCGTCTCACAGAAAGCCGATGAAAGGTCTCTGAAAATGGAGCATTAAAGTCTCCTCCGAACAGAATAGCGACAGGTGGGAGTTTTTTGATCAGAGAGAGGACCCTTCTCATGAAGTGAATCTGACACTCTTTGGGGCATATATGTTTGCTAATATCATCGGTTGGCCCCTCAGGAGAGCCTCTAGCACCACAAATCTACCCCCTGGGTCGCAGTGTGAGCTAGTTACCTGAATGGGAGTTAGTACAGATGAAAATCGTCAGCCCTCCTTCCTTGTTATTGGAATAAGCGGACTAAGATCTAGGGTACTAGTGAGCCGCAAAGTTGAAAGTGCCAGATTTGTCATAATGTGTCTCTTGGATATATGCTATATATGCTTTTAGGGATCGTAGCACCTGTAAGGTCAGTTTTTTTTTTCTGAGGGAGTGGAGGCCCCTCACATTAAGAGACACAATACGTGCCATGGTGACTAAACATAGTATATGGGACGGTAATTATCAGATACGTACTTACTCGATCATTGTAGTCAGAGCTCATTTCGTGCACAGGGATTCTCCCAGGTCTCCCAGAGTCAAGGAAAGGACAAAGATCTGGCACAGCAAGAGAGGAAGAAACACCAAGGGAGGGGGTAGACATAGACAAACAAAGAAAATATAATACAAACTCAATACGCATGTTGTAAAAGGTAGAACCAACATTTCCCGGGAATTAGCCCGGATAGGGATCAGGCCAAAGGGACCAACTAGGCCCTTCAAGGCCAGAAAAAAAAAAAAAAAATATGATCACCAGTGGATCGCTAGTAATAAACTAGGGGGGAACCCTCAGGAGGGACACCGAGTCAGTCTTAACAGGTAAAAGTCACTCCCATCTTGGAGAGAGAAAGAGAAAGCCTCCTGCCCCCATTTGAATGACCAGCATAGGACTAATCATCCAATCTGGGAGAAAAACAAACAGCATTGATCAAAGAGAAACATTTAAGTTTTTGCAGAATTAGACACGAGCCATTATCAGGACAAGGGGTACACAGGGCAGGAACCCCAACAGCCAGTCACAAAGTAAACATCTCTAACAGCTCACATCTCGTCGGGCGCAGTCCAACAAGGACGGGAGGAAGAGGGGGTCCCTCCTTCCCGTTTACCCCTCCCCCACCTCCTCTCCCCCTAGACCACACCGGGGGGGAAGGCCTCCAGGCAGCTGCAGCTCCCAGACTGGTATTTTAACTGTAGGCAGGCCCAGAGTCTTGCAAAAGGCTAGGGTGTCAGCGGGTATGCGAAGAAAGGCCGATCTTCCCTATCGGCGAGCAATCAGGGAAAAGGGAAAGCCCCATCTATAAGGTACCTGATGATCAGATAAGACCTTAAGAAGGGGCCTGAGGTGTTTCCTCTTTTAAAGTGTTATGCGGAAGAGGTCTGGATAGAGCTGGATCTCCTTTCCTTCATATGAAGTGGACATCCTCTCCCTGGCCTTCGGCATGATCCTCTCTTTTAATTCAAAGTCATGCAGGCAGCATATTATGTCAGGGGGATGGACTGTAGTGCTATTGGGTTGTAGTGCCCAGTTTGCTCTGTTAATTTTTATTGGGATGGTTAGGGTGTCTCCCAAGATGGAGTTGAAGATAGATTTCAAGATTGAACTGGGGATCTCCGGGCCATCTGTCTCAGGGATTCCCCTTACCCTTATGTTGCACCACCTACCCCTATTGTCCAAGTCCTCTAAGTGAGCCTGCATGTCCTCTATGGCCTTCTGTGGTGCTGCTACTAGTTGATACAGGTCTGCCACATGTTATCTAGTGATATTATGATCATCTTACAGGGTTTTGATCCTGCCTGAGAGGTGCTGTAGATCCTTACTCACTCCTGCAATCTCGGACCTGCAAGCATTCTTCACCTCATTTATAAGAACCTTAAAATTTTCCTTGGAAGGTAAGAGTTCAAGAAAGTTCTGTCAGTCTAGCAAATTCACGGTCGGCCATCCGGTATTCACCTTGACCCCAGATGAGGGTGCAGCAGTGGACCTTGACCAATCATGGTGCAATGGGGGGTTATAATGGGCCCACATGCCCCCAGCACTCCCTTGGGGTCCACAGCATGGTGAGCATTCCCCACGGGGAAATCCTCAACTCTGGGTTCAGACAGGAGCCTTGATTGAGCTAAGGGGTGGGTGCCAGCCATACACTTCTCCTCCATGGGAGCTTCAGATGGTGAGCCAGGCAAGGAAGCAGATGCCATGGAGGGAGAGGGGCCGGCGGCAGGGGCGGAACTACCGTGGTGCAGCTGTTGCAGCTGCACCAGGGCCCCGACCGGCTAGGGGGCCCCTTCAAGCCTGGAGAGGGCCCGCAGCTGACCCCGCAAGCTGCCGTCAAAGGAGAGGAGGGTCAGGCAAGGGAAGCAGAGAGCCTCCTGCTCCCCTTGCCTGATCCCGCCCCTCCGGCTCCTACAAGCATCCGGCGCGGCTCTCCCAGCAGCACCAGGTAGGTGAGCTCGGCTCTCCCAGCAGCAACCGGGCCGCGCTGCGCCGACGGCCAGTAGCACCCCCCCCAACTTTCTGACTCTGCACTATGGTGTGATCCAAAATATTTGGTATTCTTCAGATTTCATGACGCCTTGTACGCAGACAAGGATAAATAAATTCCACCACAGACATAAATAGATGCAAAAAAATCAAGATTTATTGTGGTATCAATCTTTTTGTGGTATATCATATATCAGGAATTGTGACAAGATGTTTTGACCACGTCTTATGTGATCAAGACCCAAACAGGTTGAAACGTCTTGTCGCAATTCCCAATATACCAGATTGATACTACAATAAGTCCTGATTTTTTTGCATCATTTCCCCCTCCCACTGTATCCCCACCCGCCCCTCGTAGACTGTGAGCCTTCGCGGACAGGATTTCTCCCCTCTTGTATCTGTACAACCGAATTGTCAACATTTAGGGTACCTTTACACGCCGCTACTGGCGGGTGGATACAACCAGCTACTTCACGTGCACGAGCACACACAAACGGTTGCAAACGGTAATTGCACCATCTTTACACGCCGCAACAAGGTGCTCTACAGTAGGTTACATCTATCCCTGGATACACCGCCGGGTGCCACAAGTAGCCATCTGTAGCTTAGCCTACCATCTTCACACGCCGCCACCACAGGGTAATCTGGGCGGAACAAAGGCAGCAGGTAAAACATATAGGCGTGCCACAGTCCATCACGCCGCACCCAAACCACAACCATTGGCCAACACAAGAGAGTTCCGATTGGGCACGACGCAAAGGGCGGATGGCGGAGACGTGACGTAGTAGTGATCGGACTGTGGCACGGAATAAGTGCTTGTGACATTGGGGAGTGTGGCGTATTCAGCTAATGGGATGGTTATGCGTCACGCTGGAGCGGTTTACAGTCACATACTTCGTGTGTATTAAAATAGCATTTCTGGACTATGTGTGCGTAGTAGAAGTGTTTGCCTTGTCACGCACGATAAGCGCTTGTGACAGCGGCATGTGGCGATTGCGCTAAGTTGCGTTTGTGCGACACACAGTAGCGGCTTACAACACACAGTATGTGCGTTTTGTGTAGAAATTGTCCTATGTGTGGTATGTCTGGATACCAATGTGTGAATACAGCCCCAATGGCGCTCGTATATGTGGTAACAGATGTCAATGTCCTTGAGGAGCTCCCAATGCCACATGTCCATGATGTGTGTGACTATGTCCTTAAACCCACCTGACAATAATATGTCCTGCATCAATGTGCTGTGTGCAGGTGACCCTCTGCTTACACCAAAACAAAAGGGTTATGTACACACATTTGTCACATACACTGCTGGACAAAAACCTTCCCAAACATCATGGCTACCCACACATATTGTCTGCCCATCCCAGCCAATAGCTGGCTATGACATCACTGGCCCCCACCAAAACCTTCATCACACTGCCCTCCATCCCCAAGTAATCAGGCTCACACAGAGTATTTTTGATCCAAGGACAAAATATTTATTTTAATTCATCAATCCAGACCTTGGAGAAAAAAAAATATCATACACAAAGGAAACACAATGGCCATTCAAACAGGATGTGACATTGTTAAAACATACATTTGGGATCCCAAAATGAGCACACATGATAACGAGTGCAGCAACAAGAAAACACAAATAAAACCTAATCTAACTAACTAAAACCTCTGCACATAATGAAAGCACAAATAAAAACCCAAAACATGGCGCAGCAACCCTGCTGTCACCACCATGGCAACCTTTGACCGATCATCCAGAACCACCCCACTAGATGTGCTGGTTCTGCCAGCTCACTGCACCAGAGCCATTGAAGTAGGAGCAGTAAGCATCTCTACTGTCCCTGGCCTCCTGCTGACTACGACCATGGCTCTGCGGCTGGAGTGGCGCAACACCATGGTCGTCATCACGCCAAGACCCTGGACGGACCTCCCCTGTTGTGGAGTCTGCATTATCTACAGAACCTCCTGGCGTGTATGATGCTCTATCCCTACGACGCAGGAAGTTATGCAGCACACAGCAGGCCATCACTACCGCGTCAATAGACTCCAGTTTCATATGCAGAGGCGTATGAAAAATCCGGAATCTATTCGCCATTATCCCAAACGCATTTTCAACCACACGGCGGGCCCAGGATAGCCGGTAATTGAAAATGCGTCTTTCAGAAGTAAGGGCCCTCTGGGGATATGGCCGCAGTAGGTGCTCCTGAAGTGGGAATGCTTCATCCGCCACAAATGCAAAGTTCAGATGTTGGCTCGTCTCGTCATTTGAGGGTAAGTTCAGCCCACCTGTCCTTAGTAGTTGTGCCAAGGAGCTGCGTGCGAACACACCCCCATCTGAGTTGCGGCCGTTCATTCCAACGTCCACGTAGAGGAACTCGTAGTTCGCATCCACTAGAGCCATGAGGATTATACTAAAATACCCTTTGTAATTGAAAAACAAAGAGCCCGACTTGGCGGGTTTAGTAATCCTCACGTGCTTACCATCCAAGGCCCCGCCGCAGTTGGGGAAGTTCCACCGGGTTTCAAAGCCTCGGCCTACTTCCATCCATTCTGCGGCTGTTTCTGGCATCTTCATGTAGGATGGCTGCAGAACACTCCAGATGGCCAAACACGTTTCAGGGATCAGGCGGCTCAGCAGGGCAGGGAGACACGTGACAAGTATGTGAGGGATGTCATTGACTGCCCTGTAGCCAGAAACCACAAAGTTATAGCCAAACGCTCCGCAGCTGATACCGATGGTCGCATTATAGTGTCCTGACGCGCTATCAGTGGCCCAACACGCTCCAAAAGGAAGGTGAAACAGTCCTTGGACATACGGAGATAGTTTCGGTAATCATCGGGATTGTTAAGCTCCAGCTCATGCAACAGCTGCATGTGGCCCCGGGTCTCCCGCCGGCGCAGCCAATCCCGGCTCCACAGCCGCCGCTGTCTGCGACGCATCAACCGGTCATACCGATCCTGAAGCCACATTTGCTCTTCCACCAACGCAAGAGCCACGACAACATTTCGGTCATGGATATTCTGCATCCTCGATATCAGCACCTGTACATTACAAAAGATAACATCAGTACATACAACAATATGGGGACATGTCAGCATGTAAACCAAGCCACACCTCTTTTGGATGACACACTATAGCCAAGCTGATGTGATCCCTCGTGTGGCCACAAAAGACATCCTGGAAGGCATGCAAGGACAACACCCACTAGTGGGCCCAAACCAAATGGAACATGCGCAATGATACTGGCCTCCTATCCATTAACACTTAGTTAAGGGGATGAAAGTCACACATCTGGACCTATGTGAGTAACAAAGGGACATGTGTCACCACTAATCTCACATAAACATGTCACAGAATCCATTCAGAACAGCATATGTAGTTTCCCAATAATAGACAGTAATCCACTACGTACCAGGCCACGCCAGGCTGAGTAAGCATACATGTGACAAACAAGATTCCACATGAGTTATCATGGTGGAACGTGGTTACACATGTGTTTGCACGGGTTATCTCCACATCTGTTCTATGTCTGGTGCGACACACCTCAAAGCCATGTCTGATCCTAGCCCGGTTGGTCCCAGTGTCCGTTGCCCACAACTAGTATGATGTAATCGATGCAGTCCACATGAGTAACACATTCCTGTCTACAGTCCAGCAGCCATTCTCCTGTATGGTGAATGGAAACAAAAACACCAATGTATCACTGAAAATATGTCACCCCCTATACAAAATGCCAAGTCATATTCACCACACCACGCTAATGTATCCCCCCCACAAATAAAACCCCCTGGTTAGTCTTTCGCGTCAGGAAAACAAACCATGCGACTGCCCCACCCCACCCGCCGCTAATTCCATGTCTGACCACGAATACTTACCGTAT
This sequence comes from Allobates femoralis, assembly GCA_033576535.1. Lineage (NCBI taxonomy): Eukaryota > Metazoa > Chordata > Amphibia > Anura > Aromobatidae > Allobates > Allobates femoralis. The sequence continues at coordinate 360,262,191 of JARQOC010000006.1, forward strand.
ATACTCGTGTATAAGCCGACCCGTGTATAAGCCGACCCCCCTACTTTTGCCCCCAAAACCTGGGAAAATCTATTGACTCGTGTATAAGCCGAGGGTGGACCCTAGCACAAGTATACAGCCCCCAGCAGTGTGGTATACACCAGTCCCAGAGGTAGATACAGCAGCCCCAGTGGTAGTATACACGCAGCCCCAGTAGTATATACAGCCCCAGTGGTAGTATATACAGCCCCAGTGGTAGTATACAGGGCCCCAGAGGTATATACAGCCCCAGTGGTAGTATATACAGCCCCAGTGGTAGTATATACAGCCCCAGTGGTAGTATATACAGCCCCAGTGTTAGTATACAGGGCCCCAGAGGTATATAGCAGCCCCAGTGGTAGTATACAGGGCCCCAGAGGTATATAGCAGCCCCAGTGGTAGTATACAGGGCCCCAGAGGTATATAGCAGCCCCAGTAGTAGTATACAGGGCCCCAGAGGTATATACAGCCCCAGTGGTAGTATATACAGCCCCAGTGTTAGTATACAGGGCCCCAGAGGTATATAGCAGCCCCAGTGGTAGTATACAGGGCCCCAGAGGTATATAGCAGCCCCAGTGGTAGTATACAGGGCCCCAGAGGTATATAGCAGCCCCAGTGGTAGTATACAGGGCCCCAGAGGTATATACAGCCCCAGTGGTAGTATATACAGCCCCAGTGTTAGTATACAGGGCCCCAGAGGTATATAGCAGCCCCAGTGGTAGTATACAGGGCCCCAGAGGTATATAGCAGCCCCAGTGGTAGTATACAGGGACCCAGAGGTATATACAGCCCCAGTGGTAGTATATACAGCCCCAGTGTTAGTATACAGGGCCCCAGAGGTATATAGCAGCCCCAGCGGTAGTATACAGGCAGCCCCAGTAATGCAGGCCCCCCCAGCGTCTCTCCGGTCACCTGTAAAGCAAGCTATACTTATCAGTGTCCCGCTCGCACCCGCTGCTGCCGACATCCGCGATCCTCCATCTTCATGCGACTCCTTCCTGTTTCCTGTGCGCGTCGCCGGGAATGACGTCATTGCCGGCAACGCGCACAGAAACAGGAAGAGGAGTCGCATGAAGATGGAGGATCGCGGATGTCGGCAGCGGCGGGTGCGAGCGGGACACTGATAAGTATAGCTTGCTTTACAGGTGACCGGAGAGACGCTGGGGGGGCCCTGCATTACTGGGGATGCGGGGGCTGCTGTATACCGATGTATACATCGGTATGTACCGATTTATACATCGGTATACAGCACTGACTCGCGTATAAGCCGAGGGGGGTACTTTTCAGCCCAATTTTTGGGCTGAAAAACTCGGCTTATACGCGAGTATATACGGTACTTAATGGCTTTGGCCAGCAAGCGTAACATCTGCCGGGATGCGCAGCTTTTTAAGGAGCGCCAACCAATTACGATTGAGCAATCCGCACCAATTAGCTGCCGCTATACCTGCTCGCAGGTGTACGATAGTGATGTGCCTAATTGTTTGTTCTCTGATTGGTTTAGCTAACTATAAAGCTTTGCGAATGCCCACCACACCTTGTCCAGACGTCCATGTGCATTGAGCTACTGGTGTCCTGTGATCCTTCTTCTGTTGCTCTGACGGTGAGTTATCCCACGTGCTTGGTCCTTGACATGCGATTGTACATAACGCAGATGCGTCTGTCACATGCCGCTTAGGCAATGTGTGTATGGACATGTTGTTTAGTGCTTCTGTTTTTGGTTTTGTTTGGAAATATATATGCATGGCTCATTCTCTGTAGGGCAATAGGCATGTAGTCCCTATTGTAGCATTATCTTAATATATATCTTACATTGACGTTAATTAGCACTGCAAAATATCAAGGTGTGGTTGGGCCCTGTACTTGCCACCCCCATTGATCCCTGCAATGTGGCACAATTGGTGTCGGGGATGGTTGGTTCATTGCCTACAGTAGGGTGTCCATGGGTGTAGTCCGACCAAGATGATGATGTGTTTGGCCATGAGCTGTAGCATGTGCAGTCATGTCACACAGCCAGCCCTCCTTTGACATATGGTAAACCTTTAACATTGTGGGCAGGCCAAAGATCATATGTTGCACACAATGTGCAGGTGCAGATGTGCCACTGGAGGTATGTTCCCCCACTCCGTGTTTAGGTATGTTTAAAGATGTTATTTGGGGTTGTAAACCTTGTTCCTACCATGTGTAGTTGGCAACATATGTCAGGAGCTTAATCTGTGAACACATGTTTAGGGCTTCTGAGCTGTGGCACATGGAGAAAGTTTTGCACAAATGCAAACTAACATGTTGGCAAACAGCCTAATGTTGACAAAAGCAACAACTTAGCTGGCATGTATGTTAATAATTACCTAAGCATGGTTTCATTTTTTTATGCCTCGTGTACTGACTGTTTGCTTAGATGCCGAGGTGTAGCGTGGAATTTGAGACCCAGCTTCTCACGGAGTATCAACGACACGAGTGCCTGTGGCGCTCCTCGCTGCCGGAATATCGTAATCACGCAGCGAGGGCCGAGGCCTACAGGCCTCTTGTGGCCCTGGCCAATAGGCTGGAGCCAAGGGTAGGCAGGAGGTGGGACCAGGCAATGGTGGCACTGAAGATAAAAAATATGCAGGCTTCGTTCATGCGGGCTCACCTCCAATACCAAGGCCGTCGCTCAGGGGCTGGAGCTGAGGACAGGGGCGTAGCGTGGGGGGGGCGGAGGGGGCGGTCCGCCCCGGGCGGCAGGTGTGTGGGGGCGGCAGCAGGGCTGCATTTACAAGGCAGGGTAGAGTAAGCGTTTTTTTTTTTCTTTCCCTCCCTCCCCCAGACTCCATACGAAAACTGGAGTCTTTGTGGGGGAGGGAGGAGGGTGCCGCCACTGGCACTGTATTGCCGCCCGGCGCCCGCATGTACTGCCCAGCTCCCGTCCCGACCCCTCAGCGCTAAGCACTGAGAGCGATCACGCTTCACGCTGACAGGAAGCCGCTGGGAGCTCAGCTGCTTCCTGTCCCGTGATGGCTGCAAGTGCTGGTGCGGTGGTGGCGGCGGCTCCTCCACCCAGCCGGCCTCCCATGGACCCAGAGAGGTGAGGGAAACTGTGCAGAGGAGAAGAGGACAGGAGGGCAGAGAAGGACAGGGACAGGGGAGCAGAGAAGGACAGGAACAGGTGGGCAGAGAAGGACAGGAATAGGGGGGCAGAGGAGAAGGGGACAGGGGGGCAGAGGAGAAGAGGACAGAGGAGCAGAGAAGGACAGGAACAGGGGAGCAGAGAAGGACAGGAACAGTTGGGCAGAGAAGGACAGGAACAGGGGGGCAAGGGAGAAGAGGACAGGGGGGCAGAGGAGAAGAGGACAGGGGAGCATAGAAGGACAGGAACAGGGGAGCTGAGAAGGACAGGAACAGGGGGGCAGAGAAGGACAGGAACAGGGGGGCAAAGGAGAAGAGGACAGGGGAGCAGAGAAGGACAGGAACAGGGGGGCAGAGAAGGACAGGAACAGGGGGGCAGAGGAGAAGAGGACAGGGGGGCAGAGGAAAAGAGGACAGGGGGGCAGAGAAGTACAGGGACAGGGGAGCAGAGAAGGACAGGAACAGGGGGGCAGAAAAGGACAGGAACAGGGGGGCAGAGAAGAACAGGAACAGGGGGCAGAAAAGAACAGGAACAGGGGGGCAGAGAAGAACAGGAACAGGGGGGCAGAGAAGGACAGGCACAGGGGGGCAGAAGAGAAGAGGACAGGGGGGCAGGAGGACAGGAACAGGGGGACAGAGGAGAAGACGAGCAGCTGGAGGGACAGAGGAGAGGAGGACGGGTGTGCAGCAAGACAGAGGAGAGGAGGACGGTGGTGCAGGAGGGACAGAGGAGAAGAGGACGGGGGTGCAGGAGGACAGAGGAGCAGCAGGAGGGACAGAGGAGAGGAGGACAGAGGAGCAACAGGAGGGACAGAGGAGAGGAGGACAGAGGAGAGGAGGACGGGGGTGCAGGAGGACAGAGGAGAGGAGGATGGGGGTGCAGGAGGACAGAGGAGAGGAGGACGGGGGTGCAGGAGGACAGAGGAGAGGAGGACGGGCGTGCAGGAGGACAGAGGAGAGGAGGACGGGGGTGCAGCAAGACAGAAGAGGAGGACGGTGGTGCAGGAGGGACAGAGGAGAGGAGGACGGGGGTGCAGGAGGACAGAGGAGAGGAGGATGGGGGTGCAGGAGGACAGAGGAGCAGCAGGAGGGACAGAGGAGAGGAGGATGGGGGCGCAGGAGGACAGAGGAGCAGCAGGAGGGACAGAGGAGAGGAGGACAGAGGAGAGGAGGACGGGGGTGCAGGAGGACAGAGGAGAGGAGGACGGGGTGAAGGAGGACAGAGGAGAGGAGGACAGGGGTGCAGGAGGACGGGGGTTCAGGAGGAGAGGGGCTGTGTGTGGTGATAATGGCAGCTGTGCCAGGTGTCTCAGCCTCCACCTTCCTGTGTTGGTAGGGTGTGGCATGCTGGGAATTGTAGTTCTCCTGCCTGTTCGGGCGTTTCTGTATGGTTTCTGGGTAGTGTGTTGGGTGCTGGGAGTTGTAGTTCTCCTGGGTGGGCTCAATGTTCTCCCGCCTCCTGTCTGTGGTTATTGTGCCTCTTCTGGGATGTCCCCAGCTCCGTGCTGTGCACGGTGTACCACCATGTCCTCAGCTCCGAGCTGTGCACAGACAGTGTACCACCATGTCCCCAGCTCCGTGCTGTGCACAGTGTACCACCATGTCTTCATCTTTGTGCTGTGCACAGACAGTGTACCGTATACTGTCTGTGCACAGCACGGAGCTGGGGACTTGGTGGTACACTGTGCACAGCACAGAGCTGGGGACATGGTGGTACACTGTCTGTGCACAGCACGGAGCTGAGGACATGGTGGTACACTGTGCACAGCACGGAGGTGAGGACATGGTGGTACACTGTCTGTGCACAGCATGAAGCTGGGGACATGGTGGTACACTGTGCACAGCACGGAGCTAGGGACATGGTGGTACACTGTGCACAGCACGGAGCTGGGGACATGGTGGTACACTGTCTGTGCACAGCACGGAGCTGAGGACATGGTGGTACACTGTCTGTGCACAGCACAGAGCTGAGGACATGGTGGTACACTGTCTGTGCACAGCACAGAGCTGAGGACATGGTGGTACACTGTGCACAGTACGGAGCTGAGGACATGGTGGTACACTGTTTGTGCACAGCACGGCGCTGAGGACATGATGCTACACTGTCTGTGCACAGCACGGAGCTGAGGACATGGTGCTACACTGTCTGTGCACAGCACGGAGCTGAGGACACGGTGGTACACTGCACAGCACGGAGCTGAGGACACAGTGGTGCACTGTCTCTCGCCGCCTTAAAATCGGTCTGTTTCCCATCCAGGAGAGTCGGACGAGTTACATCCGTTTTTTGGTCCGTTTGGCAACTGCTGTGCGAGTGTCCGACATTTCTCTCAGAACACATCCGTGTGCAATCCATGTTTTTTCTCAGCAGCTATTACTGTAGAATTATTTACAGGAACATTTTACAGTTGTCTCAGCTACAGAATGATAATGTATCCGTGAAAAAAACAGATGCCTCTCGGATGGTCCGTGTGCGGTCCGTGATTTTGTCGGACCCGTAGACTTGCATTGGTGAGTCTCGGTGTGAATTGCAGACTGTCGCAACATGTTGCAACTTTTTTCTCATCCTGAATCTGGATGAGAAAAAAGCGTCCGACACTCATCAGTGTGCTCTCAGGGTACCTTTACACGCCGCTACGACAGGATGGATACAACCCGCTACTTCACGTGCACGAGCACGCTCAAACGGTTACAAACGGTAAACGCAACACCTTTACACGCCGCCACAAGGTGCGCTACGCTACGTTACATCTATAGCTAGCTACATCGCCGGGTGTCTCAAGTAGCCATCTGTAGCGTACCTTACCTCATTTACACACCGCTACAACAAGCTAATATGGGCGGACCTGGTGCAGCAGGGACAGCACATAGGCGTGCCACAATTGTGGAGTACGAGACGTCCGTACGCTGATAGGACAAAGCAAGAAACCCATGATTGGGCAGGCATCGCAGGAGGCTGATTAATACATGACGCTCGAGCAATTGTGTAGTGTGACTGGTCAGCTCCTTAAATATACCTCCCTATGCAGCGACTGCCAATCATAACGCAGGAGCTTCCTCCAATGATCGCTGAAGGGGCGCGGTATCCCGGAGCCTGTGTCACGCCCCAGCTACATACCAGGTACTTAGCCTGGTGTGTAGACATCCCTTCTGCTCCTTCTTTACACGCCGATACAGCTCGCTACAATCGGCTTTGTAGCCATCTGTTTTTGAGCAGTGCTCGGAAACAGATGTATCTGTTGCCGGCTGTCTCGTCCCGTCTTCAAACGCCGCTACTACGGGCTATATTGACGCTACAAGCTACATTTGTAGCCTGTAGCGGGTTGTATCCATCCTGTCGTAGCGGCGTGTAAAGGTACCCTCAGAGATTGATTGCAATGTAAGAAAATCACACATTGCACTCATCAGATTTTCACGCCAGTGTGTTCGCACCCTAATACTAAAATCCATATAGTAATCCTACTGGAATGGGGAGGGTTTATGGCTCAATTAGTACACTCCATACTTCTCATATTAACCAGTTAATGCTCTCTTGTCCACCGCACTGCAGTGTCAAAAGAGGACGACAGCGAGGCAGACAGCAACACGGCATCAGAGAGCCCCTGACCTCGAAATAGAAGATCCTGAGATCCCGGTATTGTGACATCATATTAAGAATAAAGTTTTTTGCATTTATATTACACTATGAACTCCACAGTACAGCGGCAAAAAATTGCTCCGGCCCCGGTCCCTCCTTGAGTCCGGTTTGTTGCCATACACTGGGGTTGTGCAGAGGTGGCGGTGCACAGTGACAGCCCCAATAGGTGAGTGGCCAATTGCCCCAATACTTACCCCCCAATTGCACCCCTTCTCTTTATGTTTTAGTATAGTAGTTATATTCTTGTATATAGGGGCAGACAGTGTATACTATGTATACTTCCAGATTATCAACAACCAAAGGGGCGGCAAATTTTTCGACCGCCCCGGGCGCCACAAACAGTTGCTACGCCACTGGCTGAGGAGGTACCATTGCCTACCCGATGGTACTATCCGCTCCTCACCTTCATCCTTGGCGACGGTAGCTCGCGTGCAACGCAGTCCAACCGCCCCATTGCTGCGTCCCATGTAGGCCCTGGACAATCACCATCTGCGCCACAGGAGGTGGGTAATTGTGTTACGGTGGTGGCCCACAATGGTTGCTTCACATGTGTGCTTGTCTGCATGCTTCACAACCACCCCATTCTGATATTTGGGTCGTGGGCCTGGGAAACCTTTCCTTCATAAGTTATGTGTCCTCAGGGACTTGGCTGCTTTTATCTCCAATCTATCCACAGAGCCCTTGTCCAATTTGGCAATTACACCAACCTATGTTTATGTTTGGGTTATTTAGTTAATATTGTAAAAATGGCTTGGTTTTGTATTCAAGGAGGGACATAGCAACATGTACTAAATGTTGAAGGTACACATGTGTGTTGCCTTTGGCCCATGTGGTGTATTGTTTGGTATAAGTGGGTTGCATTTTTTTTATAGTTTGACTCACAACGTCAAGCTGGCCCACATGGCCCTGGGCGGGAATTCAGCCTGCATCAAGGTGGTGTGGTCACATGTCATTTTTGGTGTAGGGCTCTGTGAATACCACATAATTATGTATTGAGCAGAGTACGTGGAATGGTACAGGTGAGTGTACAGGAGATGTACAGGTGTTGTGCTCATTAACCTTCGCTGTTTCTGTGGTTTGGATTTTGGGTTGGTGGTGTGTTGTGTGTGGTTGTGGTTTTTGGAGGCCTATGGCCAATTTAGAGATATGATGTTTCATTTATTAATTGTGTTTTTTTTTTTTTTTTCACAGGCCCCTGAGCAGGACGGCTCCATTCCGGAGCAACCTGTCGCTGATGATGCTCAGTCGATTACATCTGCGGCTGAGCAGGAGGACGGAGCGAGTGATGTGGGTCCAGACCCCGGTCCCAGCTCGGGTATCCGTCGAAGAAGACGTCCTGCACCACCAGAGACTGAGCTGGGCACCTGGGCCCGCCGGGTACTTTTAAGTGAACAGCGGACCCACATCTCGAGCTACGCCCTCCATATGAGCGACAGGTTGTCAAGGTTGGAGCCGCTCCAACGACAGATCGCTCAGCGGGTCTTTGACCGTGTCGTTGATGCTGGCGAAGATGGGGCCCTGCAATGGGGATGCCACATCCCCTCCCCAGTTCAAAACCAAATGTGGCCCCTTTCGCCGGCGGCCCCATCACGCCAAGTGAGAAGACTGGCCCCGAGACGCACACCAAATCCCCCCCCCCCAACACGTCGTCTTAGATCCGGACGCTCTCGGGCAGGTCGGGGCTGCCATGAGAGGGGGGGGAGCCGGCATTGTCGGAGCCGACAGAGGATGAGGAGGAGGGAGTTGGACACTAGTAGCCAATGCACTTAATTGGCCGTCTGGACTTTCACATATGGACCAAACTGCATGGGTCTTTTTTTTTTTTTTGTGGTTTTCTGTTTGCTGAATAGCACTGTTTTTGGTTTATGTTTTTTACCTTTTATTAATGATTAAATTGTTTGGTCTGACACAATTGTCTCTTTATTTACGGTGAAGAAACAATATAGTTGCCCAAAGCAACAAAATATGGGTCAATGGCCTCAGAGCAGGACCACCATATGTCCCTTTCAAATGTGGTTGCACTTTGAAAAAGAGGTGTGGTCATGTGGGTGACACAGTTACGTAATGGACATGTTGGTGTACAAAACATTTGTGTTGTGACATCAAGGAAATACAAAAATGTTATTCACACTTTTTATTTACAACATACATGTGTGACAGACATTTGCAACAATACACAGAATGCTGTTTACAGCTCGGGGTAGCCAGTCCACACTCCCCATGGTCCCAATGTGGGCCAGTATAGGTAAACAGGGCAAAGGGGTAGCCAGTCCACACTCCCCATGGTCCCAATGTGGGCCAGTATAGGTAAACAGGGCAAAGGGGTAGCCAGTCCACACTCCCCATGGTCCCAATGTGGGCCAGTATAGGTAAACAGGGCAAAGGGGTAGCCAGTCCACACTCCCAATGGTCCCAATGTGGGCCAGTATAGGTAAACAGGGCAAAGGGGTAGCCAGTCCACACTCCCCATGGTCCCAATGTGGGACACTATAAGAAAAGAGCCCAACGGGGGCAAAAAATAAAACAAATAAAAAGCCAACCAGGCAACGTTTGTAATTGTTCGGTCCAACAAGGACAACAGATTTTGGGGGCAGGAGAGGTCATTTAGTTGTGGGAGTTGGGACACCTCATTGGAGGCCACCATGATGTTGCTGCACGGCAGCCAGCATGGCAGCCAAGCGGCCAAGATCCTGCATGCCACGTCGGAGGGCCCGGTGTAGCCGTTGGCCAAACTCATGGTGGGCCCTCACCACGTCCTCCATGGTGGGTACACCTGTAGTGTGTTTAAAAAAAAACAAAATCATTAGAATCAAATAGTGCTTATGGTAATTTGGTAGGTTCACACAACAAATATGGTCCTTACCCTCGGCCTCAACATCCTCCTCAGTATCAGGGGGTGATGGGGAGGCACTGACACTCCACCCCGCATCTCCAGCACGTTCTCCATCTGCAACAATGGGTGAAGGACATTATTTAATAAATGAGTGCCAATCCAAATTAACCCAAACCACCACACTGCTTACAGTGTGCAGCCCATAGCAGCCAACAAAATACACCTACCACCATATTCCTCCAAGGCGGCCGGATTTTCAGGTAGAGGCATGGACTCATCCTGTCCAGCTGCCGATGCCACCTCAGGCTCCAGCCCCGCTGGGTCATCACCATCTGCCGCGGCCAGAGCTGATGGGGAAGGTAGCTCCTCAACCTGAAGGCCTGCTGGCTCTTGCGGCTCCTCCTCATGGCTTGGTGCCGGGCTATTCCCTTGTGGGGACGGTGTGCCAGCTGGCTCTTGAGGCGGTGGGGTTGGTGGTCCACCTGCTGGTGGTGCCAAGGGAGCCTCATCAGATGACTCAGCGACATCTGTATTGGAACAAACAATCATTCATCTGTCAGAAGAATGTTTCAGCTCTGAGATGTTGAGACATTTAGATATTTGGGCTATGTGTTTGCAGTAGTCAAGATATGGGATGAGCTCATGTGTTATGCATGGAGTGTGTGTATGAGGCAGTAGTGTGGTTATTGTGTGAAGAGCATCTAACACTGTGGACTCATCTTTGGAGCAACATGAACATGACTTTAAGGCAGATGTGTAGCCACTCCCTCAATATTCTGATGCCTATATTGTACCCCATTGTACCCCATTGTACCCCATTGTACCCCATTGTACCCCGTAGCTCTCACTCTCCTTATAATATGTTTATCAACATATGTGTGCTGCTTTTTTGTGCTTATACATGGCCAAATGTATGTTTGGCCCTCACAAGTACTCACCACGCAGCCTGGCAATCCTGGCACGGATGTCCACTATGCGGCCTGGGCATTTCGCCTTCAGGTCCGCGATTTTCTTCTGGACAGCTTTAGCGGTCCTCTCCACCCCCAGTTGGTTAAGCAGAGCCCGCTGGATCTGCCTAATGGTGGCGCGATTGCGCAGCCTGGGATGACGGTGGCGACGATTACCCCAGTAATCATACCGGTCACAGTGGTCTATAAGGACCAGTAATTCAGCCATCCCCCACATTGCAGCGCGGTGTGCGGCCGCCATGACTGCAATGCTGTGTGCAGAGGAGGGGCTGGCACCTTGCAGGCAGAGTGAAAATGAAACTAACGTCATGACGTCATTACGGCCGCTGGCGGGGTCACGCACCCTTTAAAGTTGCCCTACGCGCAGTGACATGGGCGAAACACTTGTGCGGCACCTACAGAACAAGACCCATAGAGCGGTGCGTAACGCAAGGTTGTGCGGTGTGTGCTGAATAATTCATTTCCATGTGGTATGGGAATGCGTGCAATCAGTGCGCGCAGTGACACGCCAGAAGCACTTGTACGGCATCTGAGTACACAATAATTCTTTATTATGTGAAGGGAATGTGCACAGTATATAAGGACCATGGTGCAATTATACTTTTGGCTTACGCAAGTGTGTGTCCGCGTAATTGTACTAATGTATGATCGTGCATACGGCGCGTATCTGTAGTGCTGAAGTGATAGCTCAACCAAGATGGCGCCCTGTGAAGGAAGAGCCAATCGGTACGCAGCATCTTCCACCAATGATCGCTGATGGGGCGCGGTAACCCGGAGCCTGTGTCACGCCCCAGCTACATACTAGGTACATAGCCTGGTGTCGACACATCCCTTCTGTTCCTTCTTTACACGCCGATACAGGTCGCTACAATCGCCTGCGTAGCCACCTGTTTCAGGGCAGTGCTCTGAAACAGGTGTCGCTACTGCCGGGTGGCTACTACCGTCTTCACACGCCGCTACTACGGGGTATATTGCCGATGCAAGCTACATTTGTTGCATGTAGCTGGTTGTATCCACCCGCCAGTAGCGGCGTGTAAAGGTACCTTTACCACACATAATCAACTACAAAACATTAACATATGTCACGGATTGTATGTTTATAACATGCTCGAAGAGTATGATGCCAAACGTTAGGTGTTTCCATTATTTTGTCCAACCCCTGTATTTATATTTTATATATATATATATATATATATATATATATATACTTCCCAAAAAAACAGGCAGCACTCCAACGTTTCATCCAGAAAACCACAGCTTTAATGCAGCCCCTTGTGGTGCAACGTTTCGACCTATACCCGGTCTTTCTCAAGCATAGTGTGCAGTGCATATCATTGTATCTTATATAGGGTGCTTACATAATTAGTAATCAATATACAAACATGGATAAAATCCATTTTAAAATATATATCATCATGTGTAATACAAAAAACATCAGTGTAAATGCACAGTGCATGTGCTCATCATATAAAAACACCTCTCCTGTGTATTATATACCATATTTCATTCTGATTGCTCATTATTGTATCATATAGTGCATCTGTGTAAATAAATACCTCTAATGTTGCAGGAATATGATTGGCCGTCCTGCGATTATGAACACACGCTGCCTCCATTGTTGTCATCTCCACGCTGTATCTACAGCGTCTTCCGCATTGCACAGCGCATGCCCGTATTTCCGGGTCTTCCAGCGCATGCGCGGCGACCGCGTCACTGCCGACGTTCTGGTCACATGGGTCCCGGAGACCAGCGCCGCCATCTTTCTTAATGGCATAATGTATACTATCCATTTATGTATGCCCACTTTACAAAGAAACGCATTATAGCTAACGGGGGTTATGAAGGACCATCTCATATACCTGGGGAGAGAACATCACCCCACACACGATCAGCAGAAACCACTTCCAGTACAGATCTGACCTATCCCATGTCATAGAGAAGGTCAGTCCGTTTAGCACCAAATTGCAGAGTGACTGCTGTAATAACAACAGTCCTCCGCAAATGGCGCTAACCTAGAATGTTCTACCATCAGTCAGCTTATCATCCACACCAGGTCCATAACACCCCTAACATTAATGTAGTGAACAAATCACCAACAAAGATATATATGCAAAAAGTGGGCCCATTTATTAATAGATAGAAAATATATATATTTTTTTATGCAGCAATTTCAAAAAAGTTGTGTGTTCAAAAATAGCAATCTTGACCAATCTTTCCTCCTGCAACATAGAAGAAAAAATTAAAATCAAAAATAAAAATATAACAATTTGTTATATACATTTCATGATTAGACTTTCTTTATCAATATATTAACAGTGTATAGCCATATATTTCTCGCACTGTTTCAGGTATAGAGGTTAATACAAGGTAGAACCATACAGGGGAAAATCAATTGTATGATATTTATTGATCACTACCAATATCTCATAGAATAGACTGTATCTTAAAATCCGCATTTAGACCATTTGGTCTCAAGGTGTTCAATAAATAAATCCATTTCAGCTCTTTTTTCTTTAGAATGGCTTCCCTATTGCCTCCTCTTCTAAGGGGGGGTACGTGGTCAATAATTCTGAATTTAATATCCGTATCTTTGTGGCCTTTCTCAACACAGTGTTTTGGCACTGGAAGATCAAGTCGTTTCTTACGAATGGAGCTTTTATGCTGAGAGAATCGCGTTTTGAAGTCCCAGGTCGTCTCCCCAATGTAGTAAAGATGGCAGGGACATTCAAGTAAATATATAATATATTCTGAATCACATGTCAGATAGTGTTTGATCTTAAATTCTTTCTGGGACTGACTATCCGTAAAACAAGATCCTCTCAACATTGCAGTGCAATTAATGCAATTTAGACAGGGATAGCATCCTTTCCTCCCCACACCTGTGAGTGACATCTGTCTACTTCTTCTCAAAGGTCCCAAATCAGATCTTACAATCCTATCTTTAATGTTTCTAGCCCGGCGATAGGAGAAGAGAGGGGGCTCAGCACTGCACACTATGCTTGAGAAAGACCGGGTATAGGTCGAAACGTTGCACCACAAGGGGCTGCATTAAAGCTGTGGTTTTCTGGATGAAACGTTGGAGTGCTGCCTGTTTTTTTGGGAAGTATTAATTTTGCATTGGACATTGCAACTTACGGGATATTTGCACCCAGTTTTTGAGTGGAAGTTTGTGCTGATTTCTTTTTCTTTTATTTTATGTATATATATATATATATATATATATATATATATACACAGTTGTGACCAAAAGTATTGACACCCCTGCAATTCTGTCAGATAATACTCAGTTTCTTCCTGAAAGTGATTGCAATCACAATTTCTTTGGTATTATTATCTTCATTTAATTTGTCTTCAATGAAAAAACACAACAGAGAATGAAGCAAAAAGCAAAACATTGATCATTTCACACAAAACTCCAAAAATGGGCCAGACAAAAGTATTGGCACCCTCAGCCTAATATTTGGTTACACAACCTTTAGCCTAAATAACTGCGATCAACCCCTTCCGGTAACCATCAATGAGTTTCTTACACTGCTCTGCTGGAATTTTAGACCATTCTTCTTTGGCAAACTGCTCCAGGTCCCTGATATTTGAAGGGTGCCTTCTCCAAACTGCCATTTTTAGATCTCTCCACAGGTGTTCTATGGGATTCAGGTCTGGACTCATTGCTGGCCACCTTAGAAGTCTCCAGTCATTTCTCTCAAACCATTTTCTAGTGCTTTTTGAAGTGTGTTTTGGGTCATTGTCCTGCTGGAAGACCCATGACCTCTGAGGGAGACCAAGCTTTCTCACACTGGGCCCTACATTATGCTGTAAAATTTGTTGGTAGTCTGCAGACTTCAAATGCCATACACACGGTCAAGCAGTCCAGTGTCAGAGGTAGCAAAGCAACCCCAAAACATCAGGGAACCTCCGCCATGTTTGACTGTAGGGACCGTGTTCTTTTCTTTGAATGCTTCTTTTTTTCTCCTGTAAACTCTATGTTGATGCCTTTGCCCAAAAAGCTCTACTTTTGTCTCATCTGACCAGAGAACATTCTTCCAAAACGTTGTAGGCTTTCTCAGGTAAGTTTTGGCAAACTCCAGCCTGGCTTTTTTATGTCTCGGGGTAAGAAGTGGGGTCTTCCTGGGTATCCTACCATACAGTCCCTTTTCATTCAGACGCCGACGGAAAGTACAGGTTGACACTGTTATACCCTCGGACTGCAGGGCAGCTTGAACTTGTTTGGATGTTAGTCGAGGTTCTTCATCCACCATCCACACAATCTTGCGTTGAAATCTCTCGTCAATTTTTCTTTTCCGTCCACATCTAGGGAGGTTAGCCACAGTGCCATGGGCTTTAAACTTCTTGATGACACTGCACATGGTAGACACAGGAACATTCAGGTCTTTGGAGATGGACTTGTAGTCTTGAGATTGCTCATGCTTCGTCACAATTTGGTTTCTCAAGTCCTCAGACAGTTCTTTGGTCTTCTTTCTTTTCTCCATGCTCAATGTGGTACGCACAAGGACAAAGGACAGAGGTTGAGTCAACTTTAATCCATGTCAACTGGCTGCAAGTGTCATTTAGTTATTGCCAACACCTGTTAGGTGCCACAGGTAAGTTACAGGTGCTGTTAATTACACAAATTAGAGAAGCATCACATGATTTTTCTAACAGTGCCAATACTTTTGTCAACCCCCTTTTTTATGTTTGGTGTGAGATTATATCCAATTTGGCTTTAGGACAATTCTTTTTGTGTGTCTTCATTGAAGACAAATTAAATGAAGATAATAATACCAAAGAATTTGTGATTGCAATCATTTTCAGGAAGAAACTGAATATTATCTGACAGAATTGCAGGGGTGTCAATACTTTTGGCCAACAACTGATTATATATATATATATATATATATATATATATATATATATATATTTTTTTTTTTTTTTTTTTTTTTTCTAATAAATTTGATGTAAAGTAGACATGTGGGAAATGTTATTTATTGACTATTTTTTCTGACATAATTTTCATGCTCCTAAACTAGAGTTAACATTTCGTTCGATATTTTCACAAATAAGTAAAAAATGTCGACCCAAATTTAACACTAACATGATGTACAATATGTCACAAAAAAAATCTCAGAATCACTGGGATCTGTTTAAGCGTTGTAGAGATATTACCTCATAAAGGGACACTGGTCAGAATTCTAAACAATGGCCTTGTCAGGAAGGTGAAAACAGGCTTTGGCGGTAAGTGGCTAAATAGGCCTAGAGAACTAGCTTTTAACCTCATGGAGAGGAGTGTCTGCAGTTTGGGGTTCTGATCTGGCACAAATTCTTCGTCATATTAAAAGGCTCTTTAAAGAGTCGATTATGACTTTGAGGACAGCTATCGAAAGGTGGCACTAGAGTTCATTCACTTCCTCACTGAAGTGACAATTTACATATTTCCCAGAGGAGCATTGTGGCTATAAGCTTCCTTATCAGCTTATCTGCTTTCTTAAAGCTGGCAGAAAAATTCCTCTCCATGAGGTAAAGGGTTAGTTCTCTAGACCTCGTCTTAGCCCACTCACACAGCCAGATCAGAATTCACACACACTGCACTCATGAGGGGGAGTTACCCCAAAACACAGTGTCTGCAGTTTGGGGTTCTGATCTGGCACAAATCCTTCGTTATATTAAAAGGCTTGTTAAAGAATCGATTATGACTTTGAGGACAGCTACCGAAAGGTGGCGCTAGAGTTCAATCACTCCCTCACTGAAGTGACAATTTGTAAATAGGCCTAGGAAGTTCATCACATGGGAGCACGACAGGCTACTTGCAGAGCCCGAGATGGAGCACAAGAAAGTCGAGAGGGCCAGGATGGAAATAGCAGAGTCCAGACTGGGATGGGTGTGTAATGCTATTACTGCCAAATTTGTGCTCCAAAAGCTAGGCAGTGATTCTTCCATTCTGTATCCTGCAGTGTGAACAAATAGTAGTTTTTAACCACATACTTGGTATTGCTATTGACTCACCGTGGCCGGGTCGACACGTTGCAGGCGTTTCTTCTTCCTTCTTGTCACGGGAACTGCGCCTGTGGCTGTGGAGGCCCGGTGGTCCAGATCAAATAAAGACGTCGTTGGGTGAACAGTTAAGGGGTTAATTGTTTCGTGACGCCACCTATGAGTGTTCCGGTGATGTCCACCGGCGCTGCTTGGGTCTCCGGGGGATGGAACGCTCCCCACAGGCTGAGCGATGATCCCCAGAGCTGGGAGCTGCGCAAGGTGTTCTGAGGCAGCTGCGGTTACCTTAGTGTGCGGAGAGATACAGTTCATAAGAAGGCACGGACACTGAAAGTCTCTGTAACGGGTACTTTACTGTAACCAGCAGGCAGTACATGGTATACAGTTACAGGTAACGGACCGGGTGGACTTAGCAATGACCAGTGGTTCTCAGAGCTCCGCGGTGTTCCTCCATTCTAACTAACTTGTGTTGCCAAGGTCGCCATGGAATGCCAGGTCGGGTACAAGGAGGCTGCTTCAATTGCCCTACCGGGGAATTCTGGCCGGATTTGTGGGGAGCCTTGGGTCCTTTTAGTGGGTACTCCGCTGGCTAGACGACTTCTTGTAAGCGGCGGTGGTGGGGTGCTCCTGTAAAGCGGTCCCTCCACTCCTGGTTCGCATAGCAGTGCTGAACAAGTACTAGCTTCGGTACCAGTAAACCGGCTGTAGATAGGCACGGGATGTTTTTGGACCCGCATGTAGATGCCCGTAGATCGGTTGTTAAGGCACCGGAGTAATGGCGCTCAACCGGGGGTGATGGCCAGGGGGCTGCAAGGGATTGTGCAGGCCCCCTCTCCTAGGTTGCAGAGCTAGTTGTTTTTGCTCCCTTCTCCTACGTTGTTTCAGAGAGTTCTCTTTTTCAGACTAACTATCTGCACTAAGTTCTCCACTACACACTACCACTACACTCCGCCCATCAGGACCTTATTGGCCCTCTATGCTGATGTGCATGTAGGGTATAGAGCTCTGAGTTAACTGTGTCATTGCTTAGTCAGAGAATATTGCTGCTGCTGTTTTGGCTGCAATACCCTCCTGTGACGCACTCGTTGCGGGGCGCCACACTATATTTAGAAGAAATTGTTTTCTAAATGTTTGGGTCCATTTCTGCCTAATATTCCTTGTGAAAATTAAAAATTTGGGGTTAAAACAATATTTTAATGGAAAAAACCCTCACCTTTCATTTACACGTCACTGTGTTGTAAAATTATGTAATGCACATATGGGTTCAACTTGCTCACGACACCCCTGGATGAATACCTTGAGTCGTATAGTTTCCATAATTGGGTCACTTTTAATTTTCACTGTTCAATGTTTTAAAATTCATTAAAGCACCTGTGGGCTCGAAATGCTCACCATACCCCTAGATAAATTCCTTGAGAGGGAATTGTAATTGTTATTATTTTGTTCCAGTTTTCTATTATTCTTGTGAAGCTCCACAAGGATACACAAACTTTCTGAATGCAGTTTTGAATACTGGGAAAGAAGCCGTAATAATTGTGTTTTGTTTGCAGGTTTTCTAACACATAGGATCCTCAATGTCATTTCAAAAGTAAAGGAGACCCTAAAAAAACGGGATTTGTAAATTTCGTTGCAAAAATGAAAAATGACTGCTAAGCTTTTAACCTTTCTAAGGCTCGTTTCACACTTCCATTTTTTTTAAATCCGGGTACATTTTAAAGTGAACCTGTCAGCCCTTTTGGGCATTGTAAGCTGTGGCCAGCTGCTGTAACATTATGTAATTGGAGTTCTTATAACCCCTCTATAGGCCCAGGTGTCCCCCTGCATACCTCAGAAATTAACTTTTATTCTCCTCCGTGCTGTATGTAAATGACTCCTGAAAAGGTCTGGGGGGTCTGCTCTCTGTGGTCCTCACTGCCCTGCTGCCTGCAAAACCTGCCCCGCTCTATTGAAACTGCCACCCCCCCTGTGTATGCATGTGTAGTGGCGCGGGTTACTGTGCTCCATTGAAGACGCAGTGCCCGAAATCTCGCTATATTATACTGCACAGGTGCGAGCCTTCACAACTCTTGCGAGACTTCAGGCACTGTGTCTTCAATGGAGCACAGTGACCCGCGCCACTGCACAAGCGCGAGAGTATTGCCTATCATTCAACATGTATACACAGGAGGGGCAGCAGTTTCAATAGAGCTGGGTGGGTATTCCATGCAGGGGGGCTTTGAGGACCACAGAGAGCAGACCCCCAGGACCTTTTAAGGAGCCATTTACATACAGCGCGCAAGAGAATAAAAGTCCATTTCTGAGCTATGCAGGGGATGTCTGGGCATATAAAGGGGTTACAGGAACCTCCATTACATAATGTTACAGCTGCTGGGCACAGTTTAGAACTCCCAAAAGGGGTGACAGGTTCCCTTTAAATCAACCCAGAGTGCCCCGGATATGGATATTCATGGTTTTTGACACGAACACCAAAATCACAACATTTTGCAATTGATCTCAGTGGATAAATGTGGACACCCAGATCAGGAGGAAACTGGAAGAACTGGATACACCCGCAACTTCCTGCAGCCCCATTAAAGGTCAATGGGGCCGAAAACGGATGTGGGTGCATCCAGTTTAAGCTCGAATCACACAGATTCCAAAAAACTAGCTAATGAGTGTGTGCAAAGGTCATTTTGAAGGGGGCTTGCAAGCTCAGGTGTGACATTATTTGATGAGAATCCTGGATTATCAGCTGTGTATAAAGGTGTTAGCTGTTATTCTAATTCTACCTGTGATGATAATTATCATCATAATTATAATTAGGCTGCAGAAAATTCTTTCTCAAAGAGCAGGAAGTGTGTGTCTGAAACAGGGCCAATGGAAAGTTTTATCATCTAAATTGCAAGTTTTATATTCTATTTTTTTAACAAAGATTGTAATGTGAAACAAAACATTGCCAATAGTTTTTAAACTATACATTTAACAAAAAAACCTGATTTAAACACTAGGTCATGTTCTGATGTGACATTCCCTCTAAGGCTGGGTTCACACTGCGACAGCGTCCGGTCCGGGGCTGTCAGGGGTGACATACTGGACCGGAGTTTTGCTGCATAGAATACTATCGGGCTGCACGGAGCTGGATCGCGCCGGGTGGCAATTATCTGCCATCCGGCTGCTAGCTCGCCGGATGTATCCTGGAGTAGTGGGGAATTGTCTGCCGACTCCAAAAACGTTGCATGCACCGTTTTTGGAGTCGGCAGACAAATCCCCACTTCTGCAGGATTCATCCGGCGAGCTAGCAGCCGGATGGCAGATAATTGCCACCCGGCGCGATCCAGCTCCGTGCAGCCCGATAGTATTCTATGCAGCAAAACTCCGGTCCAGGCTGTCACCCCTGACAGCCCCGGACCGGACGCTGCCGCAGTGTGAACCCAGCCTAAACCAACTGGTTGTATACAGTGCACATTGCTATATACAAAGTCACATTGATGGAACAAACAGGCGTCCTCTGTCAATGGTTCCTGTCAGAGGGGTCACACATATTCATTTTCTCACTTACGCGACTTCTATGAAGTGCATAGTGAGTTTTGTGGTGTGACACATACACCTCAAGTTTTTATGACCCACTTTTTTTTACCCACAATACACACATGTTAAATTACTGAATATAATTTACTCTACAGGTAAGAATTTTTTAATATGATAAATTTAAGCTCTTTGAGTGAATACCCACAGTCCAGGAAGAAAAGTTACATTTAAATTACCTGTAGATCCCTCTTTATCAGCAGAAAACTCCCGAAGCTGTAAATACGATTGTGTCAAAAGAATTTGGGTCCGCCTGCATTAGCTGTTAGTATTTCTTGGATGCCTTTGTGCACAAGATCTTTAGGTCAAGCCACAGCATCTTGATAGGGTTTAAGGTCAATAGTTTGCTTTTCTCTTTTCAAGGCAAAAATCAAGTTCTTTTTAACCACGATAAGGCTACGTTCACATGTAGCGCTTTTTTTGCGCTTTTTTGTGCGGGCGCTTTTTGAAGCCCCATAAACAAACGTGGTGCGTTCACACAACGCGTTTTTTTACAGGGTTACTTCTCCCCCTAAAGAATCCTCCCCAGTGTGACATATGTGACAGCCCCTTTTGGGTTTCGCAGTGTATTAATATACACTGCGAAACTCAAATTAAAGTAATCCAAATGTCTTAAAAATAATAAAATAGAATACTTACCCTCCGCCAGGTGATCAGGGAGCCAGGAGTGGACTCATCCGAAGGTATCGACCTTCCATTACCTGTCTGATTGCTGATTGGTCGCTCGCGGTCATGTGATATGCGCGTCATAACACATCACATATCACATGACCGCGAGCGGCCAATCAGCGATCACAGGCCCTGGAAGGACAGTACCTGTGGAGGATCTCTTGGCTCCCGGTAACCAGAACACCCGGTGGAGAGGTAAGTATTCAATTTTTATTATTTTTCACACATTTGGCTTACTTTAATTTGGGTTTCGTAGTGTATATTAATACACTGCGAAACCCAGATGGGCTGTCACAGATGTCACACAGGGGAGGAGGAACAGGATTCTTTATCCCCTGTGTGAAATCAGCGCCGACATATTCCCGCTGGATTTGCGCATTGTGTGAACGGCGATGTGCAATTCCAGAGGGGATAATGGGCCCTATGGGAGAAAGCACGGGCCCAGGTGTGTAAAGAATTGACATGGTCTTTTTACGCCCGTGCTTTCTCCCATAAAAGCGCTGCGTGTATTTACGCACTGTCTGCACGGCAAAATGAATTTCACATTCACTTTGCCAGCAGACATAGACACACATTGCACATTTTTGAAAGCGTGCGCAAAAGAGCATGCAAAAATGCGCAATGTGTGAATGTAGCCTAATAGTAGATTTACTTGTGCGTTTTAGACCATTGTCTCATTGCATTACCCAACATCTCTTCCATTTGAGGTCATCCACCACTGCCGTTAAATTCTCCTGAAATAATGTTCCCTTTGATAATCTCAAGGAATCTACTATAGACCGCGAGGCAGCAAAGCAGCCCCAAATCACCTTGAGATAAAGCATTGGTGTTGGCATGCAGTATTTTTTTGCATAATCCATTTTTTTCCATTTCAATATTTACATAGAAAATTTTACATTCTGGAAGAAAGAAGTGATCTTGGACAAACTTCAAAAACGCGTCACATTTTTTGTTGTGCAGCATCAACTTTCTTAGTGGCGTCCTCCATATATACTATTCTTATTCAGTGTTTTTCTAATGATAAAGGTATGAACAGAGGTTTTTGCGGTTTTTAAACTCTTCATTACATCTTTTCCTGTTACCCTTTTCTCACCTTTTTCTACATTGACTTTTGTGCTTTTCGGGTGGTTTTCTTGCCGTTTACAGCCTCATGTACCTCTTTATAATATATAATAATAAGTCTACTTAAAGTTGTTTGCCTCGAGGCATGGTTCTCACTACTAAATCCAGAGAAAAAAAAATCAAAAACAGATTTGTCAGTAACCAGGCATTGGTGCCTTTATTTAATGGTCGAAGAAATTGTGAAATCAACATTACCTATCTCATCTCCTTATTTGAAACAAATTGAAATAATTAAATCGGTAGTTTACTGAAGGCCACCATTCACATTAGCCTAAAGTTGGTCAATCCATATCAGCTGACAATCTAATCTGTATGGGCACCTCCCTGCCTCCCTCGATTGGTAGTGGAGTAAAAAAGCATCTGGCATGTTGGTTTTCCAATGGCTGAACTTTTCACTCAATGAAAGGTAAGCCACTGCCAGAGGAGTCTGGCAGCAGTTCTCTCATAGAGAACACAGGAGCACATTGCTTTGCCAATTACTCTTGTGCATGAGGGAGTCAGTACAGTTTACTTTTTTGCTTAACTCTGTGGATATTTACTTACTCTTCTCAATAAATGCATAAATGGTGCAACTGTTCATGCATTATTAGTTTAGTTTTATTAAAGCGAACCTGTCACCCCCTCCAGGCATCTAAAGATAACATAGCCACCTTCTGCAGCACTAAGGCTGCATTCTGACAAGGTGTCTATAGCATTTAACCTCCCTTGATTCACTGAAATAAAGACTTATATAAAATCTGCTTCAAACCAGACCCAAGACCGGGAGGCGGGTTTACAAGTGTCTATCTCCCTCCTCTGTGGTGTCAGTCATCCCTCTCTGCTCTCTGTGCACCGCTTCCAGGGCCATCTCCCTGCATTACAGAGCTTTGTCAGCTCTGCTACAACATAGAGCTGCTGTTATAGGAGACCCCACAGTAGTAAATCTTGCAGGAGGATGAGCAGGCAAAGCACTGCCTGCTACATAGCAGCCTTGAGCTGAGCTGTCAGCAGTGCAGCAGAGTTGAGTTTGTGCTTTAGATCAGGGGCTGAGGATGGAGCAATGCTGCTGGGTACAAGAAACTGAAAGTGAAACCTGCTCAGTTCAAGGGCTGCTACGTAGCAGGCAGTATCCTCCTGCTAGATTTATTACTGTGGGGTCTCCTATAACAGCAGCTCTATGTTGTAGCAGAGCTGACAAAGCTCTGTAATGCAGGGAGATGGCCCTGGAGGCGGTGCACAGAGAGCAGAGAGGGATGACTGACACCACAGAGAAGGGAGACAGACACTTGTAAACCCACCTCCCGGTCTTGGAACTGGTTTGAAACAGATTTTATAAAAGTCTTTATTTCAGTGAATCAAGGGAGCATAAATGCTATAGACACCTTCTCAGAATGCAGCCTTAGTGCTGCAGAAGGTGGCTATGTTATCTTTAGATGCCTGGAGGGGGTGACAGGTTCGCTTTAAGGCTGGAAACACCCCGTCAAAGTGACATGCGAGCTACTCGTATGAGTCTCGGAGCATTCACCCGGCATGGCCGCCCCCTCTCTGGATGGGAGCAGTGGCGCTACATAGAAAAACATACCACTGACAGTATCCCATCCAAAGAGGCAGGGGTCGTGCTGGGTGAATGATCCGAGACTCGTGCGAGTAATTCGCATGTCACTCGAAAAGTATGTTTGCAGCCTTAATCCCTTAGGGCCGCTTTACACACACCAACTTGTGTGACCAACTTCTGAACAGATCTCTGGTTGGAGTGAAATCATGGACACATTGCTCCATTTGTACACGGTCACAAAATGGAACAACGTGTCCATGATTTCACTGCAACCAGAGATCTGTTCAGAAGTTGGTCACAGCAGTTGGTGTGTGTAAAGCGGCCCTCAGTGGCAGAGCCAATTTTGAGCCATTTTCAAACTAAACCCCTCAATGAGTTCATCTAGGGGTGTGTTGAGCATTTTGAACCTACCAATGCTCCATAGCACATTTGTGTGTGACAGTGAAAAAATTATATTTTTTTCAGTAAAATATTATTTTAGCTCCAAATTTGTAATTTTTACAAGGAACAATAGGAGAAAATGGACTCCCTAATTTGTTACGCAATTTCTCCTAAATGTGGTAATACCCCAAATGTGATCAAAAACTGTTGTTTGAGTACATTGCACGGCTCAGAAAGGAAAGAGTTTTGATTTTTGCATAAAATTGCCTGGAATAGATTGTGAATGCCATGCTACATTTGAAGAGCAACTGATATGCCAAAACAGAAGAATTCTCCCCCCCCCCAAAAAAAAAAGTAACCACAATTTGAAAAATAGACCCTTCAAGGAATTCATCTAGGAGTGAGCATGTCAGGATTCCGGATCTTCTGATGGCATTTTGTGCATTCTTGCCCACTTACATCCTCTGCTTCATTCCTCTCCATGTGTTTTTGTCTCCCAGGCTTTTTGTAAACCCCAGTCTATCAATTAGTCCTCCGCTACAGTATTCCGCTAAGAATCCAGCTTTCAGTTGAATCTCAAGTTTTCTCCCCCCTTTCCAGCAAATCCTATTTGGTTCTCCTGTGTCTGCTCATCAGAATCCCAGCTACCCACACCTGCTGCCAGTTCCACTTAAGTTTGCAAAGCTGCTAGTACCTTTCCTTTGCTTCAGTATCTGCATGCCTGCCAAGGGTCATGTAAGCATGTTTGCTGTACAAGCTATCTGTAGATTCTGCTTGTTTATTATTTTTGCAGTTTCAGTGTCCGGGACTTTTGCGTGACATTAGGTTTAAACTGCGCTGCAATCTTTTGAGCCACCCTGCCTTTATTCACACGCATCAGTCTGGCACAATGGGAGGGGTTTTGAGATGCTCCCTGTAAGTGCTGCTTTTAATGGTTCTACTTTATGTGTATGTTGGAGGTCTTATGACACAACTAAAATAAAAATATATAGATCAGGACCACCCTGATGAGATTGCCTTGACATGGCATGGTGTTTCAAAAGATTGATCAATATTTTGTCAAAAATCTCAATTTCATAATATAATATAGTTTGGAAGGAATATGTGCATTTACATGCTTTTTTATTGCAAGCTATCTCCTGGTAGTGCTGGCTTATTTATTTCTTTTTAAATTTATATAAGAGTATTTTTCCCTACACTAAAAATACTTTTTTATTTAAAACTAGATGTGGGACCAATGCTATTGCATCGGGAGGGCGGTGGCATCACAATAAGGGCAGTCTCTGTGGCACTGGGGGCAGTGTCCGTCTCTCACTCCTGTGCTGTCTCTTCCCCCTGTGCGGTCTCTACCCTGTTCACTGTCTTTCCCCACCCGTGCTCTCTCGTGTATGTAAATAAATGTCTTTTATGCGTTCGGCGGTTCCAGGCATTAGTTTTGGGTTTATGTCGGGTCCGGTTGTTGGCAGTATCGCTGGCGGTGGTGTACAAGGGGCCACTACTGCTAGCGGGTGCTATATTTGCATCCATCACTTGGATGTGCAAATATGGCTGCCGCGGTGGAAGTGGGTGTATAGGAGGACATCGGGATGGAAGTTGATGGCGGATGGAACAGTGTGATTATATAACTAGATACGTTTTTCATCACAATGTTCTGAGAGCTGCAACTTATTTTATTTTTTTAAGCAAACAGCTGTATGAGGGCTTATTTTTGAACAACAATTTGACATTTTTTTTTACAATTTTGGAGTTCATAAATTTTTCAATCGCTTTTTATTCAGAATTTTCAGATGCAGAATGTACAGAAATCAGCAATACAGTTATTGTTTTATATACCGGTATACTGTATTTTTCTCTTTATAACACGCACCCGATTATAAGACGCACCCCGAAATTTGGTGAAGGAAAAAGGGAAAAAAATAATTTTTAATGTTAAATGGGGTCCATCTTATAATGTCAATGCCCGTCTTACAAATCATATAGGGTATATGTCCCACATAGCCCTCTCATCCTGTTACATGGTTCCTCATCCTGGGATATGGCCCCCCCACCCTAGATATGGCCCCCTTATTCCGGTTATGGCTGGCACACGTCCCCCAGGGCTGGCACACGTCCCCCAGGGCTGGCACACGTCCCCCAGGGCTGGCACATGTCCCCCAGGGCTGGCACACATCCCCCGGGACTGGCACACACCCTCCAGGGCTCTCACACATCCTCCAGGGCTGGCACAAGTCCCCGAGGACTGGCACAAGTCCCCAAGGGCTCTCACACATCCCCCCAGGGCTCTCAAATGTCCCCCAGGTCTGGCACTTGTCCCCCAGGGTTGGAACACGTCTCCCAGGGCTGGTACATGTCACCCAGGGCTGGCACACGCCCCCCTGGGCTCTCCCACATCCCCCAGGGCTCTCACATGTCCCTCCCATGGCTCTCACATGTCCCCCCAGGGCTCTCACAAGTCCCCCAGGGCTGGCACACATTCCCCAGTGAGTTCTTTCACTTCACCTCACTCTACAATTCTTAAAATGTTGTAATTTTTATTAGGCCTGTCTCACATCTAAGGGTGGTGTGCGCTTTGCTTAATTTGCGTTTCTAGGCGTTTTTATTGCTAAAAACGCATAAAAACGCTAGCATTTTTGCTCCCATTGATTTTAATGGAAACGCATGTAAAAACGCATACAAAAACGCAAAACGCATGCGTTTTTGCCAACGCTGCACAAAACGTCAGGGAAGACGTTTTGTGCTGCGTTGGCAAACGCATGCGTTTTGCATTTTTGAAAACGCACATGCGTTTTTGCATGCGTTTCCATTAAATTCAATGGGAGCAAAAACGCTAGCGTTTTTATGCGTTTTTAGCAATAAAAACGCCTAGAAACGCAAACTAAGAAAAACGCACACCACCCTTAGATGTGAAACAGGCCTAATAAAAATTACAACATTTTAAGAATTGTAGAGTGAGGTGAAGTGAAAGAACATACAAAAAAAAACAGGAATAGGCATCAGCCTATATCAAAAGAGTTATAATCAGGACCGGAGTCAGCACCTGGCGCACCCGGGCCAGTGTCGGGCCCTGAACAAGTGAGGGGGACCGTTGCTATCTGTAAGCGGAAGCAAAGAGGGAAACCCACTCACAGACAGCTGCCTTCTCTCCTACTCTGCACTGATCTAGGTGATCGGTACAGAGCAGAAGAGAAAGTTTTCCAGGAGCTATGTGGAGGATGCAGGAGCCGTGCAGCTGAAGGACCTTCAAGTCATATGACTGATCATGTGCCTGATCACATGACTGAAAGGAAGGTCTTGCAGCTGCTTAACTGCTGCAGCCTCCATGTAGCTTTCAGTGGCTTCTCTCCTGCTCTGCCCCGATCAAGAACTGTAAGATGTGGTAATGTATAGTGTGTGCAAGTAAATATGTCTGTTGCAGACCTGTGTGTAACTGTATGTGCATGTAGTGTCCATGTAGCAGAGCTATGCGTGTCTATATGTGCATGTAGGCTCCCTATATTAGAGCTGTGTGTGTCTATACATGTATTGTGCATGTAGCAGAGCTGTGTGTGTGTATATCTGTATGTGCATGTAGTGTGCATGTAGCAGACCTTTGTGTGTATCTGTATGTGCATGCAGAAATGCTGTATGTGTGTATCGTGCATGTATGTTTTTCTAATATTTTTGACAAACAGGCTCAGATACGACTTAATAGAAAGTAATCAAGTCATTTTATTGAAAAGGCTAATATAGAATACAAAATGAAAGAAACAGTATTATATTGGGTGCACTATTGTATAATCAACATTCAAAGGTTATGTATTTACTTACATCACATCACTACAGAGTTATGAATCAATCATCTGTCTTCAACATCGGAGAAGCCACAATAATTGACAGAGAGCTCCCTGTGAATTCAACACTGAATCCGGATGTCTAATGGATTCAGGTACACAAAATGACTTCTTCATTAAGGAGTTTATGATTCATCATCTGTCTAGTAATTGACAGAGGACTCCTGAGAAGTCTACACTGAGTAGCTTCTGTCATCATCATTAGTGATGGGCAAACCCGTCGATGTTCGGGTTCAACAAACTCGCCCAAACTTTTTTTAAAGTTCGAATTCTGGGTTAAAAGTGGCTCGAATTTGAATCCGAATCACGAACTCAGAATGTAAAGTTATGGGATGGGGGCTAGGAGGCTGTGAAAGAAAGAATATAGTTATTAAACAGCATTATACTTATTGGCATCCACTCGCTTCTACTTCTGATCATTAACTTCCTGGATATTCATTGCAGAGGGTCCCAACAGCCAATCACAGATGCTGTCACAGATAATTGGCGCACCTAAACCATGATGTGGTTTTTGCCACGGATTTCATACTCTTTTGATGCAATTTTGGCACAAAACTGCATGTATTGTGTTCAATGTGTTAGTTTGCATCTCCTGGGCCAAAAAAGCACCAAAACCGCAACACGTTTTTTGCACTGGCTTTCATGCTTTTATTGGTGCAATTTTGGCACAAAACTGCATGCATTGTGTTCAATGTGATCGTTTGCATCTCGTGGCCCAAAAAAGCACCAAAACCGCAATAGCCCTTTTTATAAAATTATTCCTTGAAATAATTAAAAATAAATGTTGTGGTGTTTCACCGTATTTTTGTATGCCATCCAGGTACAGCAGGCAGGTTCAGGCAGCTCCCTAACCCCAGCTGCCTATCTTTACCTGTCTGGAAACCAAAAATATAGGGAAGCCCTTTTTTTAATGATTTCATGAATTTCATGACATAATAAAAAAAAAATGACATGAGGCTTTGCCATATTTTTCCGTTCTAGAAAGGTACAACTAGGCAGCTGGGGGCTGGAATCCTCAGTGCAAGGTGGCCCATGCTTTTTGGGGCCTCCCCACTGTGAACTGCAGCCCGCAGCTGCCCCTGAAAATGCTACATTCATAGAAGTGTAATTTTCCGCCACTGTACTCTGACTTTTCCAGTGGCCCTGGTGGTATTGGCACACTGGGTAATAAACGGGTTAAAGCCAGCTATGTGTTGGCTGCGGGCACTAAGCTTGAAATTCATAATGTCAGCAATAAAAAAAAAACGACAACAAAAAAACATTAGGAAATAAAATACAAGACAACCCTGTTTACCATTTTTAATTAACGAAAAACCCTTCCCTGTGGCCGTATACAAATGTACCAATGTTTCCATGATTTCACTGTAACCAGAGATCTGCGAACAATGTCTGCACAATTATCTGTGTGTGTAACTGGGCCTTTAGGGTACCGTCACACTTGGCGATGCACTAGCGATCCCGACAGCGATCCGACCTGCCGGGATCACTGGTGAGATGTCAAACAGTCAGATCTCACTAGCAACGCAGCAACGATCCGGAATGATACAGAGGTTGTTGGGACCCTGTTTCTCAGATCTGTAGTATTGATACGTTGGTCATTGTCCCTGTCAAACACAGCAATGCATGCTGCCCAGCGGGAGCCCGACGACCAAAAAATGGTCCAGAACGGTTTGTAACGAGCAGCGCTCTCACAGCAGGGGCCTGATCGCTGCTAAGTGTCACACAAAGCGAGATCGCATTTGAGGTCGCAGTTGCGTCACCAAATTTGTGACTCAGCAGCGATCTCGTTTAATGTGCCGGGACTTTAGATCTAAATAACCACATTTTATATTTGCAATATGTTTCACTCTTGGCTAAATGATCACACCATATCAAAGCATATGAACGATATGTTACAATATGTAGGCTATAAAATATCTATATTTATATTGGCAATACAATGTAACAGAGGTGTGTGAGTCTATATGTTCATGCATCAGAGCTGTGTATGCCTGTATGTGCATGTAGTGTGCATGCAGTAGAGCTGTGTGTGTGTCTATATGTTCATGCTGCAGAGCTGTGTGTGTCTATATGTGCATGTAGTGTGCATGTAGCAGAGGTGTATGTGTCTACATGTGCATGTAGTAGAGCCATGTATGTCTATGGGCATATAGCAGAGCTGTGGTGGTCTAATTTATAATTTTCAGAAAACCACCAACAATATATTTATTGCCTCCGTATTCTACCCTAGCACATTAATATTAGCGCTAATTAACCCTTTTTAAACAGCTAGGGAAGCTTTAATTAACAGGAAGAATATTTTTCCTATTTTCTGCTGTGTAAACCTGGGGTGAGTCTTAGGGCCCCTTTACACGCGGCTACATTTCTAGGGTGGCTACAGGTAACTTACTGGTTGCAGTGAAATCATGGAGACAAGGTTCTATCTTGTTGCTGTGTACAAATGGAATAATCTCTCCATGATTTCACTGCAACCAGTAAGTTACCTGTAGCCACCCTAGAAATGTAGCCGCGTGTAAAGGTACCATTAGGGTACCTTTACACGCTGCTACTGGCGGGTGGATACAACCAGATACATGCGAGAAATGTATCTTGCATCAGCAATATACCCCGTAGTAGCGGCGTGTGAAGACGGTAGTAGCCACCCGGCAGTAGCGGCACCTGTTTCCGAGCACTGCCCTGAAACAGATGGCTACACAGCCGATTCTAGCGACCTGTATCGGCGTGTAAAGAAGCAACAGAAGGGATGTCTGGACACCAGCCTATGTACTTGGTATGTAGCTGGGGCGTGACACAGGCTCCGGGTTACCGCGCCCCATCAACGATCATTGGAGGAAGCTCCTGCATGACGATTGGTAGACGCTGCATAGGGAGGCATATTTAATTAGCTGAGCAGTCACACTACACAATTGCTCTAGCGTCATGTATTAAACAGCCTCCTGCGATGCCTGGCCAATCATGATGTTCTTGCTTTGTCCTATCAGCGTACGGACGTCTCGTAATCCACAATTGTGGCACGCCTATGTGTTGTCCCTGCTGCACCAGGTCCGCCCATATTAGCTTGTTGTAGCGGTGTGTAAATGAGGTAAGGTGCTCGGCAGAAGGTAACTTGAGACACCCGGCGGTGTATCTAGAGATAGATGTAACCTACTGTAGCGCACCTTGTTGCGGCGTGTAAAGATGGTCTGATTACCGTTTGCAACCGTTTGTGCGTGCTCGTGCACGTGAAGTAGCTGGTTGTATCCACCCGCCAGTAGCGGCGTGTAAAGTTACCCTTAAGGTGTGGAAGTGTGGTAGCAGCGAGGAGGGGGGGGGGCGGGCGTAGTGTTAAAGGGGCTCACTGAGACTCGGGGCCCACAAAAACCTGGAGCCAGCCCTGGTCGTTATAAGGCATGAGGCATATCAAATACTGGCAGCCAGGATATATTAAAATAGTAACAAGGGCTAAGAAAAGTATACATTACATAGTAACCAACTTATCAGATGACCAGCATTTTGTGTATGTCCACATGGTAGCATAAATCTATGGTTACAACAAGTAGAGCGCTAAGTATATTGCTAAGGATTATTTATAATATAAGTTGCTTACCCATGTCAAAGTGCCTATGCAAAATCACGGGAAAAGACCCAACTTGCATCTCATGTTTCCTTTCTCAAGGGGTGTGGCTATGTGTATCTCAAGCCTGGTATATATAGGAGAATGTAAATGGAAGCTGGCATGTCAGTGCATGTGACATGTAGTCCATGGCGGAACTGTCTGTCACCTGTTCAGTGTATCTGGGAGGGCACATGTCATGGACAGTTTTTTCCATGATGTTATGGACATGCGCACTCAAATATAAAATATAAAGTCAGTAGAGACAGTGTGGCGCCCCGCAACGAGTGTGTTACAGGAGGATATTGCATCCCTGACTAAAGATGCAATATTCTCCGTCTCAGTAATGACATGGTTAATATTTAGAGCTCCATACTCTACATGCACCACTAAGATAGAGGGCCAATCAGGTCCTGGTGGGCGGAGTGTAGGAGTAGTGTGTAGGAGAAAAGTAGGAGAGGAGAGTAGAGTGGTCGGGAGGAAAGGGAACGTAGGAGAAGCGGGCTCTGCACAGCTCCGCGCAGCCCTGCAGACAACCCACCGGTTGGCGCCATTACCCGGTGCCTCAAACCGGAACCTGGGCGACTATTTAACGGGTCAAAATACACCCGCGCCCATTAACAACCAGATCACTGGTTCCGAAGCGAGCAAGTCGTCCATCGCTGCTCAGCAAACCAGAAGTGAAGGGACTGCTTTCTAGGAGCACCTCACTGCAGCCGCGACTAGAGTCTTGCCAGCGGAGTACTCACCATAAGGAATCAGGCTCCCCTCACACCGGGTCGTATACATCGGCAGGGAAATTCAAGTAGCCACCTTTTGTACCCGAACTGGCGCACCAAGGCGACGTTGGCAAATAGGAAAAATTAAGAACGGAGGAACACCGCGGAGCTCTGAGACAACACCGGTCATTGCTGGGACCACCCGGTCCGTTACCCGTTAACTGTATACCCTGTATCATCTACCGGTTACAGTAAAAGACCCGTTACAGAGAACACTGGTGTCTGTGCTTCTTCAGAACTGTTACCTCTGCATGCTAAGAATCACTGAGCTGCCACACACCACCAAGTGCAGCTCCTGGCCCCGGGGACTCCCGCTCATCCTGTGGGGAGCGTCCTATCTTGCTGCTGTACATCCCCCGGAGGCCCAAGCAGCACCGGTGAAAAATCACCGGAATTCCCGCAGGTGGCGTCACGACAATAAGAATTAACCCTTATCCGTTCAGCCAACCCCTTTTTGATCTGGACCACCGGGCCCCACAGCCGCAGGCGCGGAACCGTGACAGGAGAAGCAACACCTGCGACGTGAAGACCCGGCCACGGTGAGTGAGAATTTGGCGTCACGAACAGGATATGAGCAGACCCGTTTCCCAATGGGTTTTGTGTGCTTAAAGAACTTTTATTCCATCAGAAAGAACTTTGTTCGACCAAACTGAACTTTTCCCGCCTTTTTACCACTGGGTCAAGATGGCGACCGAAATGGCGGATCCCACCACGTGAACCACAATGTGCTGGCCCAGAGGTGTGCCTCCGCCCCTCTTCGTGGGAGGGCCATGGCAGAGGCGCCAAGGCTCTTGTCCGCCCCGATTGCTGGAAACAACCATGGGGGCGGGCAAGAGACTTCAGCCCACCCATGGACTACAAAAAACACCAGAAAAGAGGTGTGGCGAGGCTTTCCCAACAGCTCTGCTTCAAGAACGGTTACCAGGTCGAACGAGTGCGGTCCTCCAAAGAAGGAAGATGGCAAATCTAAAGCTCCATGAGTTGGTGAAGGAGGTTGAAGAAGAGGCTCGTGCAGCCATAGGCCACCCGGGTCCGGGTCCCGTCCTCACCATAGACGGAGATCCCAAGTTCTGGGAAACCGCGCTGTGGGACTTAAGGGTGCGGCTGATGGAGACTACAGAATGGACTATCCACAGCTGGAGTGCGAGTCTGGCCAGCCGACTGCATCAGGCTGTCCAACAGAGCCTTAGAATCTGTTCCACTCCAGAGCCGGAGCCTGATGCCTGTCCCGTTCCATCACCAGAGCCCATGTCCTGCCCCGTTCCATCACCGGAGCCTGATACCTGCCCCGTTCCATCACCAGAGCCCACGACCTGCCCTGTTCCAGAGCTGGAGCCTGCAACCTGCTCCACTCCAGAGCCAGAGCTTGAAACCTGTCCTGTTCCAGAATCGGAACCTACCACCTGTTTAGTCCCAGAGCGAGAGACTGTGACCTGTTACACTCCCGAACCGGAGTCTGGCCCTGAACTCACTGAGGCCTACCCGGTTACCGGAGCGGAAGCACCACCGATGAGGAGACAGCAGACGAGGAGGCGGGCAGCCTAGAAGCCCCGCAGGATGATCCAGAGGAAGACCCCACAGACCCAGAGTCCACCCACCAGAAGAACTCCGACCAAGAGTCCCCGCCAGCACCAGAACCTGATGTGGTTGTCGAGGAAGTGGAGGAAGAAGACGACGAGTTCCCCAGCGAGCCTGAGGACTTCAGCCACGCCGGTTCCGAGGAGGAAGACGACACGGAGGCTCCTGCCGAGCAAGCTGCTCGGTTCAGTGGTCGGGTGCTGCTGTGGCATCTGCCCCTGATCACCTTGTCCAGGTGCCGGTTCAAACCTACAACCAGCTTCTGACCTGCCACCATCCTACCCGTCACTGGGACTACGTCCACACTCCGTGTCGGTCCGCCAATGATATACGTCGGCGCCGCAGAGCGGAATGGTGGGCGCAGAAACAGGCAAATCGACGAGCCCGTGCTGAGGCCCGCCGCCAACCCCCGTTACCGGAGGAACTCCGCAAGACAGGTATAGTCACGTCCTTTAACCTGTCTACTGGGTGGAGTTTCGCCAGGGAGAAGGGGGTGTATAAGGAGATCTTTGTGGGTCGCCGGGACGTGGAGTCGCATCTCCCTAAGGGACACCCTGACCGTGACCTCTACTGGGGAGAAGCTATCACTTATGAACGCCATGCTGGTTATCAGGGGTGGTACGCTCTCCGGGTTAAAAAGTGTTGCTTACACCCTTAGACCAATAACTTTGCTTGAACTGTAACAATGACTTTGTCATGAACATTTCCTGTTTGTTTGAATGCCATATTAAGAACAGTAACCCTACCCGCCGGGTCCGCAATGGTTAACCCGTTTTCTTTGCATTAAAGAGTTTTTGAAACGTTCTAAGTAAAGTTGCCTCCCTAAGGGGAAGAAAATTAGACCATCGTACCTGTTATTAATAAAAATGTTTATTTCCTGTTATAATAAAAATGCAAATTTCTCTGTAATGTTGGGGTTTCGTGACCCTTGGGGACAAGTGTAATTTCCCAAGGGGGAGTGTGGCGCCCCGCAACGAGTGCGTCACAGGAGGGTATTGCATCCCTGACTGAAGATGCAATATTCTCTGTCTTAGTAATGACATGGTTAATACTCAGAGCTCCATACTTTACATGCACCACCAAGATAGAGGGCCAATCAGGTCTTGGTGGGCGGAGTTTAGGAGTAGTGTGTAGGAGAAAAGTAGGAGAGGAGAGTAGAGTGGTCGGGAGGAAAGGGAACGTAGGCGAAGCGGGCTCTGCACAGTTCCGTGCAGCCCTGCAGACCACCCACCGGTTGGCACCATTACCCGGTGCCTCAAACCGGAACCTGAAGCGAGCAAGTCGTCCATCGCTGTTCAGCAAACCAGAAGTGAAGGGACTGCTTTCTAGGAGCATCTCACTGCAGCCGCGACTAGAGCCGTCTTGCCAGCGGAGTACCCACCATAAGTAATCATGCTCCTGTCACCCCGGGTCGTATACACCGGCAGGGAAATTCAAGTAGCCCCCTTTTGTACCCGAACTGGCGCACCAAGGCGACGTCGGCAAATAGGAAAAATTAAGAACAGAGGAACACCGTGGAGCTCTGAGACAACACCGGTCATTGCTGGGACCACCCGGTCCGTTAACTGTATACCCTGTATCATCTACCGGTTACAGTAAAAGATCCGTTACAGAGAACACTGGTGTCTGTGCTTCTTCAGAACTGTTACCTCTGCATGCTAAGAAACACTGAGCTGCCACACACCACCAAGTGCAGCTCCTGGCCCCGGGGACTCCCGCTCATCCTGTGGGGAGCGTCCCATCTTGCTGCTGTACATCCCCAGGAGGCCCAAGCAGCGCCGGTGAAAAATCACCGGAATTTCCGCAGGTGGCATCACGACAATAGGAATTAACCCTTATCCGTTCAGCCAACCCCTTTTTGATCTGGACCACCGGGCCCCACAGCCGCAGGCGCGGAACCGTGACAGGAGAAGCAACGCCTGCGACGTGAAGACCCGGCCACGGTGAGTCAACAGACCTTCACTGGGACCACAAGACGTACGAGCATACCTGCAGTCATTGGTATGTGGTCTTGAAGGCAAAGCTATGTTGAATGAAAATAATACAAATACACTGGTGATCAAAATTAGAGAAAAATGGGGCGTGTCCTGGGCACCAACCAAGCTGGGTGTGTGGGATAACTGCTCCTGCATCCAAGCCATGAAATTAGGCTGAAAATAGCCCAAAAATCCATCCTGCTTACATCAAACC